>JAJOOS010007914.1:0-40840 GCA_029582725.1 Solanum chiquidenum
TTTTATTGATGGATAATACATTTATCACACATTTTAATACACTTATAATACAATGTGTCAACTTCTTACCAAATAAGCATAATATATTTTTAAAAATAATTATAATACATATATGTTGCATACTTAATTCACTTTTAATACATATTGCACATTTAACATAGAACTGCTATAAATGGTAATAAATAAAAAGTATCGCTAAAATCAGTAATTATTTATTAAAAGACACTCATCCAAGTAATTTTTCCTTCAATCAAACTATATTTATAGCATTTAATTTAAATTAATAGTTTGCTATTATATACAATTTTCCCTAAAGAAAATGATCACGCATCGTATGTGGTCATTAGCTAATTAAAAATTAATCCCCACGTCCTACCAATAATTAATGACATGAGTCCTTAATCTCCTATGACTCAAACACTTAACTTTTTAAGTCCCAGCTATCCCCTCTCTCTATGTATGTATATATATAGTATTGGCGCATGATATTAATTTATTAGGTTTCTCTATTAAGAAGAATCGGCAAACGTTTTAGACTTCAGAGGTTAGACTTCTCTCCCCTTTTTTACTTTTCCATAACGATCTCAAGTTAATATATGACTAATAACGTAGTTCACAATATTTTTTAATGTATATACATGATTTGTGCAAAATACACTGAATTCTCATAAATTCGTATGTGGTATTCTACTTCCGTCATTGGTTCATATAGCGTGTTTCTCACATTATGGAGTTCAATTTTTTTTAGATTTGTTCAAATTAAATTAATCTAGTTCTTTCCCGCTGATGTTTTTACGTTTTAAACTTTATTTTTGATGTTCAATTAAATCAACATTGTTTGACACTATATATATATATATCCTTTATCTCAAATTAGTTGTTTTTTTAGAGTAAAGTTAATTGATCATCGAAACAAAAAGTATTACATGAAGCAATTCTTTTTCAATTTAACGAAAAATACATTTAAAATAAATTTGGTCAAAGTTTAAATATGTAGTTTAACCATGACAACAAAGAGATTACATTTATAATGGACACACGGGTACAAATCTAAAAAAGCCCATTAAAATTAAATAAAAATCTTGGATTCGTATATGCATGTGATTTTGATATCAAACTTTTAGTTCTCTCATGACTAGGCACAATATGGAGGAGGAGAAAAAGACGACTTTCAATGCGATTTCTAATTTTTTCAAGCACGGTAACAAGAAGCAAGAGGCATGTGTAGATACTACTAGTGGTGGTGGTGCAGATACCACTAGTAGTACTATCGCTTGTGTAGATGATACTACTGGTAGTATCGATGATACTGCTGGTAGTATCGATGATACTGCTAGTAGTATCAAGACAACAAATACACCGGAAGATGAAGAAGAAGACGAGTGGATCTTGCTCCTTGATGAAAGGAGAGAGAATGTCCAACAAATATCAATTTTCCTGATTGTGCTTGGTATCGCGCTGATTTGTTTCAACTATTTTGATGTGGTCTTTACAATATTTGGCAAGGAAGGTGGTGCCATTATCTCCAGAACCCTTAACTTGGGGGCTGCATTTGTTATCACTGTTACTGGTTTAATTGTTAGGGATAATTAATTAAGACCTTTAAACACTAGGTTTTCTTTTATAACTTTGACTATCTTTTAATTTGTTTTCTTAAGTTGCGAGTCATGTATAAGACCACTTTTAGGTCTTGAGTTAGAGTTGAAAAAGAGTAATTGAAAGTTTTGTTGTCGTAGTTTATTATATTTGGAATATTGTTTTGTTGCTATGACTTTTGACATAAGCTTTTATTACTTTTTTTGTGTGCATGACCTAATAGTGTTTACAATGTCAACAACAAATTCAGTCCCTCAACTCAAGAAAATTTGATTGATGTAGTGTGATCTTTAGATCAATTGTCTATCATGTCAATGGTTCCTAGCTGATGTAGTATGTTTTGACAGAGAAGTTAAATCATTCTACGAGTAATGTAATTGGTGTCTTGATTGCAAAATCCTTGAAATAACTAAAGATAATTACAAATAACTTTAGTTAATAAACATCGACAACTTTAGCTATGAACATTGATTGCTTTTACACGCATGAGTTCTATGAACATTGATTGCTTTTACACGCATGAGTGACTGAGTTGGTATAACAAAGGTATTCAATAAAGGAAATTATGAATCTAATCTCACCTGGTCCTTCCTTAAATCGAGCTTGTGGCATCGGACTTGTCTAGTGTAGTGTGGTTTTCTAATTATTAAGTATTATACAAGAGAAGGTTTACCCAGTGTATCCTCTCAATCAAGCTTGTCACACCGAACTTGACACCCAGATTTGGAATTTAAGGAGAAAAAAATTACAATGTGGCCCAATCATTGCTAAGTTTGGGCCAGACTCGTGGATTAGGCCAGCTTCACAAATTCACAATTCGGGTCGGGTTACCGTTTTGTTACATCTCTCAAGATCCAAAGTCAAAATTGGAAATACCCAAATTTTCCCAGACTATCAACTGAGCACTGAAAATCCAAAATTGTTCCCGGAATCCGAAGGTTAATTCAATTTTAGGGTTCCAATGGACGAAAATTCAAAGCCCAGAAGCGTTCTTGATTCACTGGGTGAAGAAATAGTGAGAATCGTAACACCAGTCTCAATTTGCATGCTATTGGTGGTTATCCTAGTTTCAGTATTAAACAATGATTCTGATTCTTCAGGTCCCTCATTTACCTCTATAGCCACAGTTGCCTATAATGAGAGCAGCTCAGACTCAAACTGGGACAAATTGAAAGGTGCCCTTTTGAATGCTTTAGTCTTTGTTGTTGTTGTCACTGCTGTTACATTCCTTTTGGTCTTACTTTTCTACTTCAGATGCACCAAATTCTTGAAATACTACATGGGTTTCTCGTCTTTTCTTGTTTTGGGATTCATGGGTGGTGAAATATGTCTGTTCTTGATCGGAAAATTCAGGATTCCCATTGATTGCGTTACTTTTGCGTTGAGTTTGTTTAATTTCACTGTTGTTGGGGTTTTGGCTGTGTTCATGTCAAAGACGGCAATTATAATTACCCAAGGATATTTGGTTGTTATTGGAGTGTTGGTTGCGTATTGGTTTACACTCTTGCCTGAGTGGACGACTTGGGTGCTTTTGGTTGCAATGTCCTTGTATGACCTTGCAGCCGTTTTGTTGCCGGGTGGACCTCTAAGGCTACTTGTTGAGCTTGCAATATCTAGGGATGAAGACATCCCGGCTTTGGTTTATGAAGCTCGCCCCATTATTAATCCCGACTCAGTTCAAAGGGGTGCTGTTGTGCAAAGGAGAGTGTGGAGAGAAAGACGGGACAATGATATTGGCTCTGATGAAAATTTGGACTCTAGGTCTAACTTGAATTCAACTGTCTATTCTAGTTTGGAATCAAGTTCTGGTCTTGAAAGCCTTCCATCAATCGGCGAGAGGACTGCTGTTGATGTGGAGGATGGTCAAGTTTCAAGATCAGATTCTGAGCTGGCTGCACCGCTAATTCAGCATAGGATAAATGTCCGAATGAATTTACAGGAAGGGCCAAGTGATGATTTTGCACTTGAAGGAATTGGTTTGGGATCGTCAGGTGCTATTAAGCTGGGACTCGGAGACTTCATATTCTACAGTGTATTAGTTGCCAGGGCTGCAATGTATGATTTCATGACAGTTTATGCATGCTATCTTGCTATTATAGCTGGTCTTGGTATCACTTTGATGCTTCTTGCATTTTATCAGAAAGCTTTGCCTGCTCTTCCTGTGTCCGTTCTGCTAGGTGTCTTGTTTTATTTGTTAACTCGGCTATTGCTTGAGACCTTTGTTGTACAATGTTCCATAAACCTGTTGATGTTTTAGGAACATAATTTCCTCGTTGACAATGGATTACTTTCAATTAATGATATTTCTTCCATAATATCTGTTATAACATCTTTGTTATTGTTTGGACCATGCTCCAAGTTGGCTGAATTGCAAGTCTTGATCGATTAGTTGTAGCAGGCAAAAATTGTCTGTGAAATAAAAGGGAAGCAGGTAGTGGTTCAAGATGTCTGAAGTGAAGAAGTGCCACTCCATGGATACAAAACATACGAGCTAGCTGCGCTATCTACTAAACGAATTATACCCTAGGAAATCATTAACACCAACAGCTTGGCATATAGCTTATGCCTTTTATAGTGGTGCATGCATATCATAGAAAAATCAATTATAATTGGCAGATGACATTAACTATTGGTATTCTTGCCCGCATGCAGAGTGACCAATAACCTAAAGCAGGAAGGAAATTGATTTTAGGAAAGCACAAGGTGTCAGGGCCAATGCTCAAGTAATTGTGAGTCAAGCTATATAGAGAGGGAGGGCTAAGAAAGTGAAGTATGGCTGAAATGATTATAGTTCTTTCTGGATACTTTTTCTTGAATTTAGCAAGACCCACAAATATGTACTATAGCTATAAAGTATTTTTTCTATTTTTTATTGGATCAGTCATAGAAGTGATTGATATCTTCGATCTAGGAAAAATAATCTTGGGTGATCTTTTTTGTTTCAGTCAGATGCAGTTTTACAGTTTCATTAACAGAGCGACACATTTCTGGAATCTAACTAAATGCTGTCTTTCATGATTGACCTTCACAAACACAAAGGTGAAACAAAATCACAAGATTGATCATCATTGTGTCTCTTTTGCCTTCACTGTGTTACTTCTTAGACATATACTATACTCAAATTGCTTGAGTGCCTTTGACAATTTTTAGGGTGAGTTCCTTCTTTCCATTGCAGAGGAAATGTGGTTGAATAGAGTCATCCAACTGACTGACGATGACTTTGGGGTGTGAAAAATAGCTTTTTATCATCAAAATTTCAGCAGAAAGTATTGTTTATTCTATTGTTTAAGTAAGCTTTGAGTCTTGATCGTTTGTTTGAGACAACATGGCTCATCGGTAATGTACCTAACCACTATGCTTGAGGGAAGTAATTTGATTCATTTGACTAAATACAAAATTAAGAGAACCGTGCTCTTTGAAAGCTGCAGTCATTGGACCTATAACTTTGGTTCAAAACCATGACTAGAACATTAAGCGCTTAACAAATTTTAGTCCTTAGTTTCCTTATTGCGGAAAAGGTAATATGAAAACTCGACAATTATTTGACACTTCTGCCAAAAGATTTCCATGAAGTTAGTAGGAGTGATGTCATGTATAAAACAGGGGGGATAAAGAGGAGAATATTCAGGGACATAAAGATAAATGCCAAGGAAAATCTGAAGTCTCTGAAGCAGGAGTTGGCATCTTATGTTAGCTCTGCCTCACATTCTTTGTCAAATTGATTATGTCAATTTGTCTATTTTATTACACTGTTTGTTCTTTATACTTGCGAGTTGTGATTGCTTAGACAGATAAGTATTGGATTTTATTGTTATTTGACACTACTGAAAGTATGGTTACTGAGAGAAGCGTGTATTTCTTGTATAACTCATCTGAGAAACTGTAGTTGCCTGTAATGACTAAGTTTCTGTTGACCTGTAATTTGTTTGAAAAAAGGATCATGATCGAGTAAACTGGAGTGATTGAACGTGAGTCAACCTGACTATTGGTAACATGTTCTGATTAGTTAAAGATTATGAGGTTTTGTTTCTGTTACTGAAAATACTTCTAACAGTAGTGGGATAATCTTGTCGTTCTTTCTGACCTTTCTCCACACTGGTGAAAGGTAGTAATTGTACACACCTTTGGTACTTCCTACAATTATAAGTTCCCCAATTGGCTTGCCAACAATTGTCTGCAGATTGAGTGTTAAATGCAATAGTGCTCTTGCATTGTTGCTTAGTTCTTACCTGTTTTTTCATGGTCACGAGGTTGAATTTCTAACTTCACTAGGAAAATCATCTAATCAGAATAGTCGGGGTTGTTTGTTAACTGGTTAGAGTTATGCCGGTATTAGTGATACAAAGATCAATTATGATGGAATCTATGTATTATTTTGTGTAGTGTTTAGTTATTCCATCTTCTATCCTGTATAAAATATACATAGATTCTCTAACTTATACATGTATTAGTTTTGTGGGTTTCTTTATTGCAAACCAAACATTATATTAGGTGTGTTGGATTTCATACATAGCAAAAAGATGCTGCCACTTATGCAAGATTTAATAGATGAATTACTTAGCTCTTAACCAGCTACCAAATGACCTCATAAATGTATCTATCACCATTATATTAGCCCCTAGCACCACTGTTCCCTCTATAGAGTCAAGACCTTCACACCAACATAGGTTTTTAATTTGAAAACTACAGATACATGTACAAGGAAGAAGACTTGAAACGACTTTTACTTCAATTATGAAGCATTAATGATACAAATGCTCAGTGATAGTTATGGGGTGCTGAATTTCTGCAAAGGAAAGAGTATTAACACCGAGAAGAGAATAAATCAAAATGATTTGATAGGACAAAATTGATCTTGTGGCTGAGAATGTGCTCATACAAGTTTTGCCTCTTACCTGTACAGATGTATTGAATGCCATGACTTGAATATCTGAAGTTGTTAGGCCTGTCTTTCAGACTTTAATATCTAAAGTTATCTTCTGTCTTCCAACCTTTATGGTTCAGTGGTTGTGACCACTTTTAGCCTACATTGTTTTGACTTCCCAAAAATTACATCAGACGAGTGTTGGATCATCCAAAAATAGTGCCTTCTTGGAGGATTCTGATGCGGTTGGGGAAACATTTTTTAGGAATCTGAACGACATAGCTATGACAAGTGATTTGGAACACTCATGTTGCAAATGATCAGCAACAGAGTGCTAGCAAGAATGAGAGTGGAACACAGATGAAAAGGAATGCATATACCATAAAGTTACAATAGTAGATTGAACTCGAAAACTATGGACAACTATACATTTTTTGTGTGTGTGTGTTAGGGTGGGGGTGGGGGGACTACAACACTAATGTTGATAAATTACAAAAGATAAGACAATTGAAACGCTCAATGCAGGAAAAAAAAAGGAACATATACTACTACTGTCATTCAACTTTCACCTCCTCCAATGATAATTAAGAGACTTTGCTGAACCTTGAAAAAAGTCCAGGAGATACTCCTCCAAGTCCTCTTCTGTGTATTTGATGTGCTTTTCACTGAGAGATTTTCTCACCTGTCCAGCAAATGTACGGTAGGCATGAACGACCCTTAACCCGATTGAAATATTCAAATCAGCTCGAAGATCAATATCTGGAATAGTCCATCCTGTCTGGTTCTTATACACATCCTCAAAAGCAATACTGAAATTTCTGCACCTCTCCTTCAGAACTGCCTTCCCTGACTTCTCATAACCGGTTATCAAAGATATGATTGAATTCCATGTTTTTCTCTCATAGCTTTTTTCGTGCTGCACATATTTTACAATATGTGTTTTTATCCACTCATCACCAAAACAGGTTCTGAGTTTGGAATTCTTGATTTTCTGGACTATGTAATGGATGTTGTTCATCAAAAAGATGTGCTTCAAAGAATCATCTCTATATAAATTGGACCTATCTTCAAGGTTGGATTCGAGCCTGGATGTTATTGACTGCAAGTGAAGAGCCAATGGACATGGGAATTCGGATGAAATGTCGAGCCTGACCAGTGCATCGACAACTTCACCCGAATTCTCTACCTCTCTGTCCTCTAAAAGGAATCTCAGGGTAACATAATATTCTGACAGAAGCATGAAATAATTGATTACATACTTGGTCAGAGGATGAACACCTCCTCCTTGGAAGGGAGTTGTTGAAGTGTTTGAAGCAATTTGATTCCCCAACCCCAGAAAGATTGCTTTTGCAGAATCTCCAAGATTTTTCATGAGTTCATGGTACTCCACTTGAATGGAATTACCATGGTTTTCACAAAACAAAGCATCCACATCTTGGCAAAGACCTTTTAGAAGCTCATACATGTCGAGCAAACAAAAAAGACGTTCCGGTAGAAGGGGGCCAATAGCTACAGCTTGGCCAAAATTCAAAAGACACATCATGGCATCCTTTGAAACCTCAATGAAACATGTTGAACTAACAGATCCAAACTCACAAAGAATCTGATCAAAGAGGCTTTTCTCACTAGGGAGATAGAATGCAATGACATTCTTCGTTGCCTGACGCCACTTCTTAATTTTGCAATTCAAGCTTGCCCAGTCCATTCTCAGCACATCTTCAATGCTGATTTGTTGCATACAGAAAAGCCCCAAGTATTCATACAATGCATCTTTCCAGAATCTGATAAAAACTTGGCAAAATTCCTGGACGTAATGTGAAGCAAACATCAGATCTGCAATGGACTTGATATAAGGAACAACACCTGGATGGACCAAATCCATTATTATACATTCGTCTGATTCAGCTCTACTACTATCCAGACAAGATGTTCCCTCAACTGAGTCATCCTCAATTGAGATCATCGTCTCCTCATCAACAACTATCTCTTCACAAGAGTGGAACGACACATATGCATGCCCAAAACACTGTTTACTCTGCGCAAGAATATTGATAACTTCTTCCTGCAGCCTTACCATTGCAATTTGCAACACACTGTGAGCTTGGTTAGTAAGTCTGCTTTGTTTCCTCTTCTTGTTTGGCACCATACTTTCCAAGCTCACTATTATACTCCGAACTTCTTCTACATTTTGCAGATACTCAAGAAGTTGATTAGAAGGACCAGTATCCCATATCTTCAAACAATTTGACTGCAAGGACATGATCTTTGCCTGAGCTGACTTAAAACGACCTTCAATCTCTCTGAAACTTGTGGGCTCATCCTCTTTTGCTTCAGTCATTGCAGCCAAATGAATGTCAAGATCGGCTAGAGTTCTTCTAACTTCATCGCTCAAGCTTGTCCTGTCTTTTAACGCCTTCACAAGGTGATGAGCTACAGCAATTACATGTTGATCCGCCGATTTATCGTCCTCCATTTTCAGGCAACAGGTAAAACAGATTGATTTAAAGTAAAAGGCCTAAACTTTGGATGATCCCTCCTGACTGAATCTTGAAACCAACCTCAAGCTCTAATTTTTTAGGTAATCAAGAAGGACAAAAGGCTGCTCCCCACCCCTTAGATAAACCTTAAGTCCTCAACAGAATTCAGAACACAGACTAATGACCAGAAAATAACCCCATAGATAAACCTCAAGTCCTCAAAAAGGTCAAGAATCTCTAATGAAATATGACAAGTTTCAACAAAGGACACAAAATTGGGATGTACATCTCTTAAACTCTTTCAGGGTCACTAACATTAAAAGATTAACAGCCATCAAGGAATGGGCATGAAAACTTATCAAAATACAGTTAAAAAGAATGTTAAAACCAAAACATAACAAAACCAAAGTTAAAGTGTTAAAAGGGGATTAAAAGACTATGTAGCTAAAGCCAAGATTATGCTTGTTTCTTGGAGCTCTCTCCTCAAAGATTGGTTCTTTGAGTCAAGAAAAGGACAAAAGATATCTAAAAAACATAGTAAAAGGGATGATGAAATATGAAGTTATTGAAACAAGAGTTTCTGAATAGAAAGATTTTAGTACCTTTACGCGTTTTAGTGGAAGATAATGGCCCAATCAAAACAAGGACACAAGGGTACATCGTATAGTGGTAGTATTGAGGAATGAGATTTGTTGTTGAATTTCCAACAAGTACTTTTCCATTAAAATACAAGAACATTAGTGGTCAAAAGGGAAGAAGAAAGAAACTTCTTCTTGTACAAACTAAGCAAAAATAAATTCAGCTAACCAAGACTAAAGACTAAAATTTGAAGTTGTTTCTTTCTCATTTAACTAAAATCAAACCACCATAGGTTGTGGTGCAGTGGTGAGATTGTTTCATCCTTAATCATAGATCTCAGGTACGAGTCCGGTATACGGAGAAAATTTTGTTTAGAGTGCCACGCCCGAATGGGCTCTGCAGTGCGCAGTCTGAATTTAGTTGGGGCTCCAATGTGGGCTTCAGACACCGAATTCATATTTAGTTGGAATTCCAATATGGGCTTCAAACATCGGGTGAAAAATCCAAAGAACTAAAATTAACAACAAATCCAATAAAATTCCACTAAGTGGGTTGGGAGAGAATAAAAAAACTGTGTTCGAAAGACCCTCAGTTCCAATACATCTTAGCCAAGTACAATAAGAAGAAAATAATGCCCAAAGCATAACTAAAATCAGAATTTTCTAATTAATAAGTAACTTGTAATTCTTGGGAGTTGTCTATGATTTTACTCAAGGTGCCTTTGACTATTGACTAAGGTGGAATATTGAGAGAGAAAACGGGTCGGGTTGGATGATCGACCCAGCAGAGTACTAATTAACGTTGACGTGTTAATGAGATACCTAGTCAGATTAACGTAAGCGCCTAGCTAATACATTTTGCTGTCGCTTGTGTCACCTTTTTATTTCCTTCCCACCCATGTGTGCGCGGCGTCGTTTGGTTGGGAATAAGTTATCCCAAGATCCATTATTTTGGGGTTAGCTATTCTGGAATAACTTATCTCATTATATATATGGGATAATTTATTTCATCACAATGATATAAATGGTGAGATAAGGTATCCCAAACATAGCAACCAAACAAGATACAATAATTTTATTCCTCACACCTAACGACCCCTAGAAGAATAGTAACAACCGGAATAAAAATTTATTCGGATTTTGTGTTTTTTTTAAAAAAAATTGTAATCAATTAGGTAACTTATATATAACTCAAAAGAACAATTTCTGACATCTTTAGCTCGCAATAACTTATCTTCTTTTATAAATAAAAACCTAAATAAGTTCATTTATACTATAGTTTCAAGAGAAATATAACGTCTCTTTCGAGTTTCGACCCCTAAATAATTTGACCACGGTTATTTTATAATAAAAAAATAATATTTTTGATTTGTTTGTTTAACTATATAACAATATGGTATTGCTTTTACAAAAATGTTGTACTTGAACAAAATACTTTTTAAAAGTATGACGAGTTCTTTGATTTGTGAGATAAGATATTTTATAGAGTAATTAGATTTGTGATTAAATGTCTATTTTATTTGATTAAAAATATAACTAATTATTTAATATTATTTTACCTCATTCTAAAAGTGAAATTAATTACTCTCTATTAATAAAATCAAGATAATAATTTTCAATAACTTTGTACACGAACCAAATAACTTATATTTAAGTGTTTTTATCAAACATCCAAAAAGATCTTGTGCTCTTCATATTACGCATCTATCTCAACTTTTACTCTTAAATCAAAGTTACGTAAAATATGTCAAAATACAAATTTTTGGCTAAAAACATCTTTAAACTTTACCTCAAATTTAAATTACATTCTTAAATTATCCTTCTTAACAAAAAACATCCTTCAAGTATTTAAAACTTAACAACTTCCATCCTTCTATTCAAAATTGTCAAAAAATTAGCGAATTCCACATATTATTCTCATAAAAAAAGGGCCGATTTTTTAAGAATACAACTTAACAACTGTATTTACACCAACATAGCAATACTTTTTTTTTCCAATTATATAGCAATTTTTTTTCCAGAAGTAGAATTTAAATTTTTAAAAAAAGGTTTTCCAAATCAGCCACTCTTATCACGATTTCCATTAATTTCTCCAATTATTTTACCTTCCCTGATTTATTCAAATTTGTTATATATTATCTCCCAATTCTACCAAAACAAAATTCCTCTTCTCTGATAAGAACGACTATCGAAAAATGCATACCAATAATTTCTCAATTCTAATTCAACACAACGAACAATGGGACTCATCAGATAATTGTATAAAAAATAGTTTGCATGGTATTTTATTACGTGGTTATATTTGATTTTTCACAAATATCTATTTTGTACTTTTTGGTAGTTATTCGTTTGGTTTAGTTTGTTAATTTTGGTGTAATTGAATTTAAATAATTTGGTTAATGTTCTGGAGCGTCGAAATTTTGGTGTAATTACAACAACTTCATATGATCTAGTTGTAGACTGATGTGTCAAAATTGTTTTTTATTAAAGTTTAGGTTTAATTGAAAAAAGCACCGATTTAATATAAAATCAATAATTATGTTAGCAGATTATATCAATATTTTCTTTTGGTTTTTGATATGTCATCCCATACCAACTTCAAGTTAATTTCGTGTACATGTATTTCTGTATTTATTGGTATAATATAGTATATAAAAAACAACTTCAAAAATAAAAGCATGGTACATTTTTTGCCGTATTATAATTATTTAGTTAGTGTATATAATAATTAGAAAAACAATTCAGATTGGTGGTATCCTAATAAAATATCAAATTGAAAATTTTATTTTGGTATGTAATGTGGTACATATGTTGGTATATTTGTCGCTAAGAACTAACACCAAATTAATAGCCTGATGTATGTTTTAGTGTATTTTTTGGTCAAATTTATATTACCTTACATATGAACATACGTATGTTATAATGATTGGTGTAATAAATTATTTGGTGTAATTGATGGTGTAAATAAGCACAAATTTGACGATCTATGGTATATAATAAGATCTTCATAAATAAAAATATGGTACATATTTTAGTTTATTTTAATTATGTGAATTGGTGTATATAATAATATGAAAAATTGTTCCTACATTTATTGATGGTAACCTGATAAAATCATAAATTTTAAAAATTGATTTAAGGGTATGTAATCTTTGACTGTTTATTTTTAGTTCATTAAATGGTGAAAATTTTGATAAATTACTAAAGTATATCAATAATTGTCTTATAAACCATCGAAAACCAATGTAAAAACAAAGCTAAATAACTTGATGACTGTAGTAATTAATTCTAAAAGTTCCTTTTTAAATTAATGAAGAATTTGTTATTTAAACAGGTCATTACGTGGATTTCAATATTGAAGGAGTGATGTATGATCCAACCACCAAATATGACTTGATTACTGCTATATCTTCATAATTGGGAGAGGACACGGCAATTTATCATTTGGAACTCAAGTATTTCATGAGTGGTCCATTTCCATCAATGAAGATACATAACGATATGAGTGTGCAAGTTTATTTAGATAAAAAGAGATGCAATTCTGATTTCTTTTCAAAATATCCTTTATGTGTGAGACATGTGTGGACAGAGCTATGGAATCCATTGAGTAACCTGTAGTGAATGTGGTATAGCTGGGCATAACAAGAAGACTAGCCCAAAAAATTCTCATGAGAAATAGCTTTGTGGTATTTTTGTTGTTATTTTTACTTTGCAGTTATGCAGTTGAACTATATTACTTTTATTAGATGTATTGTTTTTAAATTTCAATGGAACCTTATTTCAAAGTTGATTACTTTTTGTTATCTTATTCATATTTTTGAAGTCATAATTGTTATAAATGGTTGTATATAATAGATATCATGAATTCTTCTGAATTACGTGTTGACATATTCAGAAATAGTGATATAAAATAAACTTATTGGATGATATTCTGTTGTTGATTTGATATGGTAAGATAAGCCAAATTCTAGGTGAAATTATGATAAATAGGCACAATTTTTTGGTAAAAATAAAGGATCATAATAATGGTTGTATATAGTAAATCAAATGTTTGCAGTATACACCAACCTAAAACAATTAATTGAAAAGTATTAAATGTTAGTATATTAGTTTGAACGCTACCATAATTAACACTCTATTAATGTAAAAATTAATTTACTTATATTAAAAACTGGCACAAAATTTGATAAAAATGATGATATATAACAATCAAATGTCATAATAATGATTGTATATATAAATTTAAATGATTACATTATATACAAACCTAAAACTTTGCATTGAAAAAAACAGGTTAAGAATACAATCTTGTTTACAACTGAAATCATAATATGCACACTCAGTTAATGAAAAAAATTTGGTTTACATATGAAAGAAAAAAAACACAACTGGGTAAACACATTGGTATGTATACCAACTTGCAACTTTGACTGAAAATCAAATCGATCATATACAAAGGATTTACTATAATTTTTCAATAATGATAAAATTCATTGTCATAATAATGGTTATAAATAGTAAATCAACTGTTTGAATTATATACCAACTTAAAACATTCATTCATTAATCAACACCTAAATAATTTACATAATGTATACCTAAATTTATACCAAACTCATACATTTACAAACCAAACTCACACTATAAAATTATCACAAAAATTTAACCAAAAAAACAACCAACTAAATGGATAATCTCAGAATAAACACAATATCCAACAACGAAATCAAAACCATCAAACATATCAAATACGCAACTAAAGTACTATCCAAAATAACAAAAGAGATTCAACTCCATAAAAACATTCATAAAATTATGTCTTAACAAATAACACTTTTTATTCCTTGACCCTCCGATTTGACTGACCACCTTGCTCAGATGCTTCATCTTCACTAACAGATTCAATATCAATTTTCATCTTTCCATATTCCCACAGTAATGCTCCAAATCTCAACCGAAGATTTTCAGAATTGAAAACCAACATAGATATGTTCAGCAAAGAACAACTTGATAACAATGTAGAACTATGGTTAATACTTTGGTACAAAGAACAACTGATTTGGAGAAATTTGATCTTCAAACGATATGAAGAGAGGAATATGTAGGGTTAGAATCTGATGAGATGAATATTGATGTTAAAGGCGTTAGAAACAATGTTTGCACTTGAAACTATGAAACACCGACAAATCTACAACATCTTTATTGGTTACGTGAAAGGTTTTATTCAGAAAGGAAGCAAATAATTAAGATCCCAATAAAAAGCCATTAACCGTATAGAAAAATGGAAAATGTGTATATATGAAACTGTATTACGAGAGATAATATAGATAATAATTAATACCATAATTATGCTCCACATAAAAAGACACATAATCAAAAATCAAGAGATAGAAACTGAAAAGGAGAGACAAAATTGAAAAAAAAACAATTTATTTAAATACAAAAAATAATGATTTTGTTATCTATGTAATTAAAAAACTATTTATGTAATTATATATAAATATATTTTATTTTAAGTTAAAGTCTTAAGATATATACTTTGGTAATTTTCACTAAAAGAAATCTATAAGTTTATCACCCGTTGGAAAAAGCTTCCAAAAATAAAAAATATGTTTTTGAGACCCTTGTTTGTTGTTAAATAACACTAATGTTAGGACGGTGTGAGTCTACTAGGAGACATAATCTGCTCTTCTCCTTTACCAACTGAATGGAGTTGGAGCTTAATTTCACACCATCTTCACCTTACAAAGTCAAAATATCGTTAGATCAATAATTTTTTGGGACAAATTGATAGTTGAAGTGATCAAAATTCAACTGATTTTGATCTCTAATATTTGAGTTTCGATTTTCATTATTAGAAGTAAGAGTCTCCGATTGACACCACTTTTTGTAAATTCAATAAGAAAAAAATATTTCAACTGAATTCTTTTATATCAAATCATATGAAAAGTAAATAAAAACAAAAATACTAATTAAAAGGAAAACAATGCAAAACGTTGTTGCTAAAAAAAATTTCACAATATTAATTTAGATGTACGTAGAATGAACAAAATTGATTTAGGGAGTTTTGTTGAGAGTAGTGTGAATCGTATCTATTGTTATGAAAAAATTGTTAATTTTTGATAAATTTTAACAAAAGAATGAATGTTGTCAAATTTTAAATAATTGAGAGATGCTTTTTGTTAAGAAAAATATTTTAAGGACGTAGTTTAAGTTGAAATTATAGTTTAAATATGTTTTTGACCAAAAACTATCAAAATACCTTTTAATATTTTGATAGTAAATAGGTAGAAATTGAAATTAAAAAATAGATATAAAGCTTAGTATACATATTGTGAATGCGGCCAAACACAGTGTTAATCTCCTAACCGTAATCCGTACTCCGGGAAAAAAGGAAGTTTGGGCACCATGGAATCCAGCGACAATGTCGCTGCTCTGTGAGAATTGCCGTTCAGTTTCCGTGTGAAAATTTTCATTCATTCCACACTGTCTTCTTCCCTTTCTTTCGCAGAATAAGCGACTACATGAATAACGAGGGTCAAAGGGATCTTTTGGTTTTCAGATCAGCTCCCCAGGGCAGTCGTCGCCGGCCGGCAATTACCGGTTCGACGACGACCCATTCCTTTTGCAGCTCTTTAGCCGTTTTTTGGGCTCCATAGTTGGACGGTTCGTGATTTCTCGCTTTATTCATTTTTATCCCAAATGTTACAAATTTTTTTCTTAATTGTAGTATATTTCTGATGGGTTTTTGCTTTTATTCTTATTTTCGGCCTAATTTCTGGGTAATTGGATGGAGAATTTTAAGTAAGAGAGCATTTGCACTAGTATTTTCCATTGGGTTAGTTTGGTTAACTCTTATATTAGTATTTTTTTTTTTGAAATTGGTAAAGTCAGTTAACTTTTATATTAGTGTTATGGGGAATGATAAATTAGGCATTTTTTCACTATGTTTATTTGTTCTTCTTTTGAGCTAGTAACTTGATGGTGAAGTGTGGAAGGTTTTGAACTATGCTGCTCGAACTCTCCAAAAATGCACTACTTTTGGAGAATCCGATTCACATCTGATGACATTTTTGAAGAGTTCGAGCAACATAGGTTTTGAAAGCAAGAACCAAATAGTTTCTTGAAGTGATGCCATGATAAGCATATTTCAGAACCATTTGGTGCACTTGTCTGACAATTCCATGGAGACTTTTCTTTTTTTCCTGACTATTCCGTGGAGGCTATTCTTTTTTCTGACAATTCCGTGGAGGCTATTTGGTTAACTAAAGTTCATGACTAACTGATATATAAGCTTTTCTATTAGAAACCATTGGTCTGGAATGTACTGCAAATTCTTGACCAGCTACTTTTGAACCAATGTGAAGCATTAAGATACACTCCACCACATATCAGGAAAGTGTATCAACTTCCTTGGTTTAGTCATAGAAGAAAAAATTGAAAACAGTAGTCTCGACTATTACACTTCAGTGTGACAATGAGTATGCGAGAGTGCATTTCAAGCTCAGTCGTCCGAACCCTTGTGTCCTCTGGCCCTTACCTTTAGTGTCATCTTGTAGTTTCTCTTGGTCTATTACTTATACTGTTTTCTGAGAGATGATTCATGATTTGAGAGAGGAACTCCTAACTATTAGCACTTGATGTTAGGGAACCCAACACTTGAAACACATATATCTTGCTTGTTTCTATCCTTCTGTTCAGTGCTTGTCCAATGGCATACACACAGGCAGTCCTTGGGCTCAGGAATTCTTATTGTTGCATATTTTCAAGATATGGTGACTCCATTTTTGTTTTTGCTAATGAAGATTATGATGACTCGTTTTAGCTTTTATTTTTATCTTTGATGTAATGGAATTGTTTGGTCTACAAGAGCTTGAGGTGAAAATGTAAAAAAATACTGCTTTTGTATCACGCAAACTATATCCCCTCTAAGCACGCTTTTGGCAGCCATTGAATTGTTAAGACATCTTTGTTGATTGTATTCTCTTATGTTAAACATTCCTCTTATGTTAGACATTGTTGTTTAGTATATTGGAAGAGTGTGTGTTTTAAAGAAACGTATAGGCCTGGTTGCTATACTTTCTGCCAAAGTTCAACAGTTCCTAAAATTTTAAGCAAGGATAGAGGGGTTGAACTCTTAAATGCCAAAGACAACAAATAAGACAGAATAATGGTTTTCTATGGCACTAGCATACATACAAGAATTCTGTAGTTCATGCTTTTTCTTCTGGATTTCACTGTTTGGCTTTCCAAATCTCTTGTTTAGCACAGGCTGTAAAATGCAGGATTTTCTTGACTGTAACCTCAAAATTGGTACGACCTTGTCCTAAATCAGTAGCACAAAAAAGTAGGGTTTTCACACAGAAATCGTTGTTGCAAGCATAGGGCCAAGCAGAAAGCTCGTTGTAGATAATTCATACCTGAAACTTCAATTGAAATTTAAATCATTGATCGATTTGAACATTGAATTGACTCTGATTTCAGTTCTTTCTATGACAGTAGAGGTTTGAACTCCTTGGCTTGGTAAAGGCAACTTTGCATGGTGAATTGAGTCAGACGTCTTCAGCTATGGAGCCTAAGCATGTTACTGCAACTGATGGAAAATCAGGGACACCTCCTACCCTTGCTGTTACAGGACTTAAAGTCTCCCCTGGTGGGAAAACTTTAAGTTCCTCAGACTCTTCCTGCAATACATCACCTGACTCGACACTGAATGACCCCTTTGGCAAGGCTAATTATGAATCTGATGATTCCACTGCTAATACTAATGACTTACCCAAACTTGATAAGGATAACAAATCACGGTTTTCAGACAACAAAAATCCTGTTTCTGGGAGCTCTACCATTAGTAGTGAACCCTTAAACCATGAAGTGTCACCTTCAATGTCACAGTCAAAAGGGACTCACTGTTTTTCCAGGTCATGCTCTGGCAATTCGTCATCCACAGAATCACCTCCCATGCAAGTAATGGAGCACTCCGCAAACGAATCTTATAGGATCCCTTCTTCAGTGTTTGCTAGAGATGAGTCTGCAAATCCAGCAGAGTGGAGTGTAACTTCTCATGAATCGTTATTTAGCATTCACATGGGTACTATGAGTTTTACCAAAGATGCTAGTTTTTGGCAGTCGGATGAGCTGGGTGAGCTAGGAACTCCTCGAAACTTCCCCTTATCCCCTGCTATGTGCGACTTCTCTCCGTACCAGTCAAGTCATGAGATGGAATTGGCTGAAGTGGAGATCTCAAGGGGAAATGAAGATTTAAATCATGAAAGATCTCTTGCTGTAGGACGTATCTCTCCTAAACCAATGGAAAGTGGAACCAATACAATGTCTTTTGCATTTCCAGTGTAGGCAATCTACTCTCAAACTCTCATATGATACATTGGCAAAATTTTGCCCCTACTGTTAATTTAGAATGTCAACAATCATTTCTAGTGGGAACATTTACTTCTTTCTATCTCTCTTTCTGTGCATACAAGTATAGTGGAATGCCTACATTTTGACTCCAAAGACTAATGACAAATGGGCCATAAATTATTATCTCCTACTGCATGACCTGTTTGCTACTTACTATGAAGATATCTTGTGGTTTCATCATTTAAATAATCGACTTTATATCTGGACCCGGATCTTCCACTAGGTAACATAGACATGTATGATAGATTTCTTTTTCTGATTCTCATTTGTGTGGTAATAGGATCAGGGTTGGCACTTGAATAGAATGTTAGGGAAAAACTGAAAGATTATATGAACTGTTTCTGCATAGATATGACTTTCGAAAGGTATCAATGTGAACATTATGCTTCTTTGCAATTTCCATATGTATGCCAGTATTAATGATAGATTGACTGACCCATCTGTCTAAAAATGAAGGCTGTCAGGGAATCTGGATAAAAATTATTCAGTGCGCATGGCTGCTCCAATTGAATCTTGGCCAGAGCAGAAGCAACCTCAGTTAGAATCAGCTGAGCTGCATACAGAACCGCTGCCTCAATCAGAGCCAAAGACCCCGACAGCAACTGAAAATGCAGGGAAAACAAAATGGTTTCCTTGCTTCTCATGCTGCTCTTCCGGTTCCTAAGATTGCTTTCCTAATAGTCCCTTTGTTTCTGACAATGCCATGGTTCAAGGAATATTACGATTAGTCCAGAAGTGCTGATGTGGTGCATGCTCGGTGAGTTTGGTAGTAACAACATTCATAAAAAGGACTTAAAAGTGCTACTTTGATGCATTTTGGTAAAGTATGATGACTTGATCATCCAGTTTACTGGTCCGTCCTTTGGATCTCTATGTGTTTGGTCCCAGAGTTCTAATTAGAAGATTATGAAGGCCTTCAACTTGTGGGATTCTTATTTTTTCAATTGTTTGTGTCAAATGTAAATAAGCAGGAGTCTTTTTTCCAGATTTTGTTTGATGCTGATAAGTCAGAAATTAGAGAATTACATGTTTGTAAGTTTCCCCCATCCATTTTTTGACATACAGTGTAGATGAAGTTCTTGATTGATTATCGGTTAGTTGTAAATCAATTTTTTTTACTGTTATAGAGAAGGAGAAAATCTTGTTTCTTCCTACTGCCCAGAATTTTATATGTTCATATACAATCTTGTCCCTAAAACTTGAATATTTTGCGTACTTGTGATCTGATAGATCGTAGTACTTTACAAATTTATTTTTTAAACTTTATGCCTTTTTTTATTAGAGATTTTCATTTTTACACATAATAGATTTAAAAAAGGTCAATTTTTGTTCAGTTTGTAAGTGACGATGAGAAATCATTTCCACTTGATGTTTTTGAGTTAGATTGTAAATGGTTATATCACATCCTAAATGAACTGATCAAAATCTTGTTTCAATAAAAAAATATAATCAAACACAAGTTTATGGGATCATTGTATTGATTAATGCAGTCAACTGATAAAAATTAGTAGTGTTGTGATTGTTTTTATCATTTAAAGAGCTCCTTTTTTATTGGTTGAAAAATTAAAAGGGCTCCAATGCCATATAGATGAGTACACTTCAAGAAAATATGCAAATTTACCCATATATTTTTTATAATAACTTAAAACCAAACTACAAACTGCTAAGCCATCTTATTTTGATTTTCATAAATAAGAGAGTTAATTAATTATCCAAAATATTCTACAATTTGACTTGAAGTAAATGACACAAGTAATACAATTTTTGGTTTAGAGGCTTTAACTTACAAGGGAATGTTTGACTAACTTTATCCATTCTAAACTATTAGGTGATATTTGCCTCAAAAATATATAAAAATAAATCTTTTTTTTTTTTAAATAAACCTAAAAAAAAATTAATTTTTTTTCAACCAAACACAATTAGAATGATTATTTTTCTTTTTAAAAACGCTTTAAATATATTGAAATAGAAATATTTTTCAAAACAAACGCTTACAGAATTTAAAATTATTTTTTTCTCTCACTTCTCTGTAATTTCCCCCCTCTTCCAACAAAATATATGGCGGCAAATTTAACTGAGTCGTCAAGTTTTCCCTCGGAAATTAGAAAGTCAAACATTTCCCGCCAGTAAAATTAAATGAATAATTTCGCCAAAATCCAAAATCAATCCCCGCCAAAAACTCTCAAGTACAAAAGCCCGCTTCACCTTCCCACTTCTCCTTCAATTCTCAACTATTTTCTCTCTTCTTCACTTCTTGTTTTCTCTCTGCATTTCTTAGCCTTTTACGTTCTCAGAGAGAGAGAGAGAGAGAAACAATGGCGAAAACGGTCAGCCCAGATGCTATTTCAACTATATTAGCGAACCCATCGCCCGATTCTTCTTCAGATCTTCCTGAAATTATTGTTCAAGTAGTGGATCTCAAGCCCAATGGCAACAGATACATGTGAGTCTGCTTTTTTATTATTTGTGCTCATTTTGAGTCGGTTTAATCGATCAGAAACTT
The DNA here is from genome assembly GCA_029582725.1 of Solanum chiquidenum. Taxonomy (NCBI): domain Eukaryota; kingdom Viridiplantae; phylum Streptophyta; class Magnoliopsida; order Solanales; family Solanaceae; genus Solanum; species Solanum chiquidenum. The sequence continues at coordinate 21,436 of JAJOOS010007914.1, forward strand.
GTATTTCATTCAGATCTATTCGTTTATCCAAAAACTTTTGTATATGTTACTCTACACGATTTGTTTGTTTAGAAGTGAGGGTAGCTTCTTTAATTTAAATCGATTGAATGAGTTTGTTGGTTTGTTGTTTCCCATGTCTATTGAGGGGGATACACTTGAAATGGTGGATTGTTGGTTTCTCATATGGCTTAGCTGACTATTTGAGTCTTGTGTGTTGTTTCTTATGCTGTATTGTCTTTAATCATCAAGTGATATCTTATAGCGAAATGAATAAATATTTCATTTGCAGGTTTTCAGCCAATGATGGGAAAATGAAGATTAAGGGCATTCTTCAATCTAGTTTGTCATCTGAAGTTATATCTGGGTCTATACAGAACCTGGGTCTTATTCGGATTATTGATTACACCCTCAATGATATCCCAACTAAGAATGAAAAGTGAGTATCTTTATAATAATTAACGTTATGTTTATTTGTTTTGAAGGTTTATATTTGACACTAATGAGTTGATTAATTTGATTTAGGTACTTGATTGTAACTAAATGTGAGTCAGTGTCTCCTGCTCTTGAAGCTGAGTACAAGGCTGAAGTGAAAAGTGAAGACACTGGCATTGTCTTGAAGCCAAAGCAGGAAGAGACTGGGATTGTTTTGAAACCAAAACAGGAATATCAAACTAAATCTGCTGCTCAAATAGTACATGAACAAAGTGGAAAGTGAGTTTTTCTGGTCATTTTTATTTTTCCTGGTTTGTTAGCAGATGGTATATTGTGATATGGATGTACTGAAAAAGTTAATTGTGTTGTATGTGGGTGATATTTCAGCATGGCACCATCTGCTCGAATGGCAATGACAAGAAGAATTCAGCCACTTGTTTCTTTGAATCCTTACCAAGGAAATTGGACCATTAAGGTTCGAGTAACTAGCAAGGGTAATATGCGAACCTACAAGAATGCTCGTGGAGAAGGCTGTGTGTTCAATGTTGAATTGACTGATGAGGATGTAAGCACATTTTCAGTTATCTTATAATTTGACAAGTGCTAGATTTAATGAAGTTTTTTTATTTGATTGATTGTATAACTAACAAAGATTTACCTTTTATTTCAGGGTACTCAAATACAAGCTACAATGTTTAATGAAGCTGCAAAGAAGTTTTTTGACAAGTTTGAATTGGGGAAAGTCTATTACATTTCAAAGGGAACTCTTCGAGTTGCGAACAAGCAGTTCAAAACTGTACAAAATGATTATGAGATGACTTTGAATGAAAATTCCCAAGTTGAGGAGGCTAGCAACGAAGAAGCTTTTATTCCAGAGACAAAATTTAACTTTGTCCCAATTGATGAATTGGGACCATATGTCAATGGCAGGGAGCTTGTTGGTAAGAACTTGCAAACCCAAAGCTTGAATTATTTGTGCTGCATTTTCATATCCTTTCACCATAGAGTAATGCTTTCAAACAATGAATTGTAGATGTTATTGGGGTGGTCCAAAGTGTATCTCCGACAATGAGCATACGGAGGAAGAGTAACAATGAGACAGTCCCAAAGCGTGATATAACTATTGCAGATGAGACGTATGTTTAAATACTGTAAACAACCTGTCTTGTAGATTTTGGTTTCTCTAGCAATGTGAAGTTAACATCTTATACTTTTCTGTATCAGGAAGAAGACTGTTGTTGTTTCTCTTTGGAATGATCTTGCCACCCATGTTGGACAAGAACTGCTAGACATGGCTGATAAATCTCCAGTAGTTGCAATCAAATCCCTTAAAGTTGGAGACTTCCAAGGTGATTGCTTCATTTCATACAACAAAACTTGTTCTATATGCGTGATATCTTCATTGTCCAAATCTCACAGTTCCTTAAATTGTGTTTCAGGAGTGTCTTTATCAGCATTAAGCAAAAGCAATATTGTTGTGAATCCTGATTTACCTGAAGCCAAAAAATTGAGATCTTGGTATGACTTTACTTAATGAGGTGATTGATTTTCTGTTTTAGTCTCAGTTGACTAAAGGCCACACTTTCATTTTTGTTCAGGTATGATTCTGAAGGTAAAGAAACTTCGTTGGCATCTATTGGTTCTGGCATGAGCCCCTCTACCAAGAGTGGAGCAAGATCTATGTATACTGATAGAGTTTCCCTGCTTCATATAACCAGTAACATGTCCCTTGGAGAGGAGAAGGTATATATACTTAACCCTGGTTGAGGATTATGAACTTGATTTCGAGAGCAATTTTGATGCTATGTTCTTTAGAAAATGAAGCTTATTGTACTGAGAAAATAGGACTCATTAATACATAGAACATTATGTTACATCATTGTATTAAATTGTTTTTTCTGTTTGGCAGCCTGTGTTTTTCAGCTTGAAAGCATATATAAGTTTCATTAAGCCTGATCAAACCATGTGGTATCGGGCTTGCAAGACATGCAACAAGAAAGTTACTGAAGCTTTTGGGTCTGGATATTGGTGCGAAGGATGCCAGAAGAATGATGCAGAGTGTAGTTTGAGGTGAACTTTGGATATACGGTCATCTTAAAACCTCTCATTAAACCTATAATGCCTACTCATTTCTTTACCTTTATCTGTCTATCCCAGATATATAATGGCATTGAAAGTGTCTGATGCAAGTGGTGAAGCATGGCTCTCTACGTTCAATGAGCAAGCAGAGAAAATACTTGGATGCTCTGCTGATGAACTTGACAAGCTGAAATCAGAGGTAAAACAGTTCATATAACTTTTTTTTTTGTGCTTGTTTTATGTCTTGACAGTTTGTGGTCAACTTATCTGAATGTTCCTGTTTCTCAGGAAGGAGAAATTGCATATCAAATGAAATTGAAGGAAGCTACATGGGTTCCCCACCTTTTCCGGGTCAGTGTTGCACCACAAGAGTACAACAATGAGAAAAGGCAAAGGATAACAGTCAGGGCTATTGCTCCAGTTGATTATGCAGCAGAATCCAAATACTTGCTGGAAGAAATGTCTAAGATGAACATTGCTATGTAATGAGGCTAGCCTAATTGAGAATATTAGATTTATTTTTGTTATATTTAAGTCTGAATGCTCACTAGGATTGGTTAGTAAAACAGTTGTAAATATGTCTCGTGTCTTTGCTTCATAGCAATTCAGCATTTTAGTGAATGCACCTTTTGCAGTTTATCATATTTTGTTGCGTATTCACTATTTAATTATTGTTCTACATTTTATCTAATGGAGCAGTTCAATTCTTGTTGATCACATTCATGATCAGTTTATTTATTTGTTTATTTTGTGTACTGAAGGAACTTTTGCAGACCTGCAATTCAGAACTTTTGCATGGTCATACTTGATAAAGCTGGACTGTTCATTACAATTAGAGTTGGATTTGAAATCCTTAACTTTTCCTTGTTGCTGGATATCAGTTTGTACACATCTTCTCTATATTTCCCTGGACTCTAGAGAGTTTTAGGTAACTTGAGGTCCTATTGATTAGTATTACACAGAAGAGACTTACAATTAGATGTTTTCTTCATAGATGAACTTGGGATGTGCGATTCTAAGTAAGATTGGTTCAGGATCACGTGATCCTTTGGTATCAGATAGGAAGGGTTGCAGCATTTCACTGAAATCCTTCCTGTTGCATCTTCAATTCTTCATTATTGGATTGTTTACCAAATTTATTATGTGTACTACTAGAAATGAAGAATCATCTGAAGAAAGTTCACATAATCTGATTGATCATAAAGTTTCTACAGCATTCGTTTCTTCTCTTTTATTAATAAAATTCTGAAAGGGGAAAAAGATAGTTGCTTAAAGACAGCTTTTTAAGCTTTAGTTGTGAAGTTGAAATTGGCACATGTAGTTTGGTGGAACAAAAGGGATGAGCTAAAACCAAGTGTTGATCTAGCAAGATCAAAATGTAGAAGATTGTCCTCAAGTTGATATCCTCCTATAACTATTGAAGCAGTACGTTTAATCCCTCCGTTCACAAATCCTAAGCAGATCACATCTTGGCTAACTTTCACCATTGAATTTGCGCCAAAAATCCTCCAATAAACTCGTGTAGTCTGCAACACAAGATCAATGGTAGGAACAGCCGGTCCAACCCTTGTGCTACCAACACTTTTTGAACTGAAGCACGTCTCGAAAGGTGCCACAGCAGCCACTCTGGTTGCATTAGATAACTCATCGATGAATGCTTTAGTCACAACATCATAGATGGAAGATTCCAACATTGAATAAGGACTCCCTGTGCTGATTTTGGTTCCGCCATTTCCATTCTTGTCAACCCCTAGCAATTTTTTGTTAATTGTCACTGGTTTGCCATTGACTCTAATAGATTTCACTCCAATGTAGTACTCTGAGGAAGGTTCATTCAGGGAAGGAACAGATCCAGTACCAAAAGGGTTGGTGATCAACGGCGTAAAGATGAGATCTTTAGAGACATCAATTTTTGGAAGCATCATGCCATCACCAAAAAATATGACACCAGCAGATTGTGTGGATGAACTCAAACAAACAGCAAATTTTCTTGGAAAGCTGAAGATTTCAGCTAATTGGGAAGGAAGCGCGATACGATTCCTTCCCAATCCAACAGTACCTTTCACCCCACTAGCTAAACCTTCAGTCAAGAATGTAGGAACACAAGTGAAAATGAAGCTTGGAATCTTAACAAACTTACCAGGATTTGATCCATCAGTAGATTGTATCGATAATACATCTTCATTAAGTTGTCCACCACTATATAAAGTCTTGATGAATGGATTCTCTGGGGTGTTGTAACATGCATTATTGTTGCAGCCAATTTTAGGAGCAGTGGTGCAGTTTGCACAAGTGTCAACTTTGGCGATGGTACATTGAGTTGAGCCACAAAGAAGCGGTTGATAAGTGGAACTCACATAACCATTCTCACAGTCTACCCATAAAGTTTGTCCACAAAGATGAATTGTTAACTTAATGGGCACAAGAGGAGTTCTTTGACCAATTTGTGCGATGTATTGGAGAGTAGATGAGTCTTTGGTCACAGGAAGGATGAATGCTTTGGTCTGGGGAGAAGTTTGGCCTATGCAATAAGAAGAAATGGAGAGGAGAAGTGAACAAAAAAGGATCAAACAGTAGCTAGTGAAAGACATGATACAAGATTAAGATGTGATGTAGAAGTATGAAATTGTGAAGAATATTCATGTTTAGTTTTATAGAAGGATTGTTTTCAAGTCATCTCCATAGCTTATTTAAATAAGTCAATGATTTGGGAATGGATATGAGTTATGACAGAGAGATATTATTGATAAGGAAGAAAAAGTCAGCAAATTGGAATACAGCTGCATAATTTGACATTTGACTTCAGAATGCTCCACTTATTCCACAATTTTTGTTCATGTTTACACCATTCGATATAACTTGATGAAAATATACATTAATTGGTCCCAGATATATAATGGCATTGAATGTTTCTGATGCAAGCGGTGAAGCGTAGCTCTCTGCATTCAATGATCAAGCAGAGAAAATACTCTGCTGATGAACTTGACAAGCTGAAATCAGAGGTAAAACAGTTCTCAGAACCTTTCATTTTTGTGCTTGTTTTAAGTCTTACACAGTTTGTGGCTAACTTATCTGAATATTCCTATTTCTCAAGAGGGAGAAACTGCATATCAAATGAAAAGCTAGACAACACAAGGGTACAACAATGAGAAAAGGCAAAGGATAACAGTAAGAGCTGTTGCTTCAGTTGATTATGCAGCAGAATCCAAATACTTGTTGGAAGAGGTGTCTAAGATGAAGATTTTTATGAAATGAGGCTAGCCAAATTGAGAATATTAGAGTTTACTTTTATTATATTTTGAGTCTGAATGCTCACTAGTCACTAGGATTGGTTAGTAAAGCAGTTGTAAATATGTCTCATTGGCTTTGGTTTATAACAATTCAGCATTGTGCATTTTAGTGAATGCACTTTTGCAGTTTTTATCATATTTTGTTGTGTATTTACTATTTAATGATGGAGGAACATTTTATCTAGAATATTATACATACTGCTAGAAATCAAGAATCATCTGGAAAGAGTTCACATTATTCTGATTGATCATAAAGTTTCAACAGTATATGTTTCTATTCTCTTTTATTAAACAATTTTGGAATGGGGAAAAGATACTGCTAAAGGACAGTTTTTTTAAGCCTTGGTTGTGAAGTTGAAATTGGCACATGTAGTTTGGTGGAACAAAAGGGATGAGCTAAAACCAAGTGTTGATTTGGCAAGATCAAACTGTAGAAGATTGTCCTCAAGTTGATATCCTCCTATAACTATTGAAGTAGTAGGTTTAATCCCTCCATTCACAAATCCTAAGCAGATCACATCTTGGCTAACTTTCACCATTGAATTTGCACCAAAAATCCTCCAATAAACTCGTGTAGTCTGCAGCACAAGATCAATGGTAGGAACAGCTGGTCCAACCCTCGTGCTACCAACACTTTTTGAGCTGAAGCATGTCTCGAAAGGTGCCACAGCAGTTACTCTGGTTGCATTAGATAACTCATCGATGAATGCTTTAGTCACAACATCATAGATGGAAGATTCCAACATTGAATAAGGAGTTCCTGTGCTTATTTTGGTTCCACCATCTCCTCTCTTGTCAATCCCAAGCAATTTTTTATTAATTGTCACTGTTTTACCATTCACTCTAATAGATTTCACTCCAATGAAGTACTCTGAGGAAGGTTCATTCAGGAAAGGAACCGATCCAGTACCAAAAGGGTTGGTGATCAACGGCGTAAAGATGAGATCTTTAGAGACATCAATTTTTGGAAGCATCATGCCATCACCAAAAAATATGATACCAGAAGATTGTGTGGATGAACTCAAACAAACAGCAAATTTTCTGGGAAAGCTGAAGATTTCAGCTAATTGGGAAGGAAGCGCGATACGATTCCTTCCCAATCCAACAGTACCTTTCACCCCACTAGCTAAACCTTCAGTCAAGAATGTAGGAACACAAGTGAAAATGAAGCTTGGAATCTTAACAAACTTACCAGGATTTGATCCATCAGTAGACTGTATCGACAAAACATCTTCATTAATTTCACCACCACTATATAAAGTCTTGATGAATGGATTCTCTGGGGTGTTGTAACATGCATTATTGTTGCAGCCAATCTTGGGAGCACTGGTGCTGCAGTTTCCACAAGTGTTAACTTTGGCTGTAGTACATTGAGTTGAGCCACAAAAAGCCGGTCGATAAGTGGAACTCACATAACCATTTTCACAGTCTACCCATAAAGTTTGTCCACCAAGATGAATTGTTAACTTGATGGGCACAAGAGGAGTTCTTTGACCAATTTGTGTGATGTATTGTAGAGTAGTTGAGTCTTTTTTCACAGCAAGGATCAATGCTTTGGTCTGGGGAGAATTTTGGCCTATGCAATAAGAAGAAATGGAGAGGAGAAGTGCACAAAAAAGGATGAAATGATAGCTAGTGAAAGCCATGATACAAGACTAAGATGTGATGTGGTAGTATGGAATTGTGAAGATTCTTCATGTTTCGTTTTATAGAAGGATTGTTTTCAAGTCAACTCCATAGTTTATTTAACTAAGTCAATGATTTGGGAATGGATATGATTATGCCAGAGATATTGAAGAAAAAGTCAGCAAATTAGAATACAGCTGTGTAGTTTGACATTTTGACTTTTGGCATTTTAACGACAGCTACTAAACTACTGATGTCCACATTTAAAAAAAGAAAGTGAAATGCATTTCTAACCAAGTTTCAATTTTCAAATACGCCACGACAGCCTATTAGGCTCAGTGATAGAGTGCACCGACTCGAGCAAATTACTGTTTTTCATGGAAAATTGAAGCCTGAGCATATTGAGAAGTGCACCTTCATAGTCCTTAAGAGCCGGTACCACCTTTTGAAAGACATTAGGCTACAAGCGAACATAGCTGAATGGTAATTTTGGCACTTAAAACAATCGGATGCAGGTTTACATATGAAACTAAGTGCCCAACAGCCTCACTGCAAATGTAAGAAGTGTTAATGAGGCGGTTAATAACAGGCATTATTGTTGCAACCTGGACCAGGGATGTGAAATGTTTACTCCACCGGCATGAGATTTAGGTAAATGACCAATTAAGCTGTAGTTCTGTTCAGAGTCCATAAAACAAGAAATTGACAAGAAAACACGAACAACATGCTCAATTTATTGGTCCTTTGTTTTTTTCATTCTGCTCTTTCACTTTCATGTCACAAACATATAAATATCCAGAAATTTCAAGTACTTAGGGCATCAAAACACAAGGTGACAAAGCTGTCCTAGACAATTGAAGATAAGCTACACGTTCTATAGTTCATAAGATTTCATACTTCCATAAATGGGGAGGGGGGAGGGGAAGGCAGAGATTAGGTCTTCATCCGACTTGAAACTGAAGCTGAGAATGAATATCAATCGTCCTTCAGATAGCCATGAGATCCCCATACTGGCGCATCAAAATGATGGAGCCAGCAAATAGAGCAGTAGCTCGAAGCAGTTTCTGCAAAAGCAAAATGCCAAAAAGATTAAGGTAAAACTCTATAAAGCCCAGAAAATGAGAAACGTTGATCATATCATACACAATCAAGAGTCTGAAAAAAAGTTTACCCAGGTTTGATTTCTCTATAATCTATATATATCTGATTATGAAAAAACAAGTCATTTTTTGATAAAGTAATATTCTACTGATTTGGGACAAAATCATTATTCATGTAGTTATGCACACATGTTTACATGAATATAAAATACCAAAATCTAAACCAAATATGCAACCAACCTATAATTCTCTACCATAGTTTTAGTCAAGTAGCCAAATCTGATCCATATCCCACACTCACACCTAAATCATGCTAGGTCAACACAAGTGTAAACACGTGGTCTTGAGGTATCTGTGCAACATAGATATGTGACACAATGGTTCAAACATTTTACCAACCACTGTGTTGTTGTTCCTTGTTTCCTTTGTTTTATCTCATTAAACAAAAAGTTTTTTACTGTAACATAAATCAGAGTTTGACCAACATAAACCTAGTAGCTTAGCATTCTCCTAAGATTTTAGGTCCAACCTGCTAGATGGCAGTGTAGCTTAGCACTATACAGAATTTCTCTTTCCATTGATACGCCAAAACACATTGATTATAAGGATGTTTCTTTCCTTCACCGATAAATATCTCTCCCACAGAGAAATCATCTCTAGCCACCTTTCTTGCCTCCAATCCCTTGAAGCCTAGAGAAATATCTATTTTTGCAACATTTTTTCCTACTGCTGCAAATCTTCAATCACCTACTACGTGGTCATAATAGGTTAGCATTGCACCAGACTCTAGTTTCCTTAAATGTCCTAACATCTTATTTAAGAAGTGTTAAGAGTGTGAGGGACTTTTTTGTCATTCCACCAAAAAAATATACCCAATTCTCCTTCCTCTTTTTACTTTATTCACTGTCGGATTCAACCCTATACCAAAGCTCTTCCCATTGCTAATTGTTGCCTTTCAATTCAACCGTTAAAGCTTCTGCAACCCATATTTGACAGAATTTATTGCTTCTCATGGAAAATCAGAGCCATAAGTCTTTGTTTCTGGCATATGCAATAGAATAACCTTCTTCTCACGAAAGATTTGATTGTTATTTCTGTTCAAACTTATCACCTTGTTATTAGTTTACAACAAAATACTCTTATACTCCATTAATAATGTTTTGTTTTGCTAGTTGAAGAAGAAAAGTGACCTAACAATTTTTGTGTGATAATCAAAGAAATGCAGGGACCAAAACTTTTTACAGAAACAAAAAGATGACTTCTACATATGCTAAAGAAGATGAATGTTTACCTCTGTGCCATTTTCTTTCAACATGGCTACAGTAGCTTAGCAAAACACTTATATGCATACATCAGTTCAGTGATTCATGATTTATTTTCTCTATGTGTTACAGAGAAAGCATGATTTGAACAATAAAAAACACTAAAGATATATTTACACAAAACAACAAAGAACAAAAGTAAAAGATTCTATGCTTGAACTAAAGATTCAAGAAGACAATCTTATGTGTTTTGAGAAACATGTAATAAGAATTAACAAGTTAATTCGAGAAATCAAACTGAAATTTTATTGAATTTACTTATTAATTCTAATAACACTGTTTTAGAAAACATATAAGATCTATTGTTCTGATTATTTGGTATAGGCAGCAAATCAATCACATTTTCAGCCAAATTATTTCTAATCCTAACTCAAATCTCTTAAGATCCAATTATAACACGCTTAACTCGTTGTTCATCAATATAACGAGTATAATCGGCATAGCCCATAAAATCCACAACAACGGAAGAAGACAAAACAAAGACCGAAGCAAATTTCTCCCAGGTTACTGATATGTATATATGAATAACGTGTATCTAGAAAAGGAGATAAAATCAGGAAAAGGAGATACCTTGTTGAGATTCCATCTTTCTTCGTCATGAACCTGAGAGTGCCAGAAAGCTTTGACCTTGTCAACTGATATCACAGAGTCCGCCATTGAAGCTAGTCGAGAGAAGGAGAGTGCGACTGAGAGGAGGAGGAGGGGCAGCAGCAAAGATCTCTAAAGGGGTTAGGGTTTTAGCATTCGGGCCTTGCAGGTTTTATTTTAGGCAATTTGATACAATCGGGTTCTCTCTTCACCCACAAGGGCATTTTAGGTTTTCTTATTTTTTTCTATCTATTTTTTTTCAAAATTCCTTCCTAATGTACTCGTTTTTATTATTTTTCCTTTTACCATATTATTTGGATATCACCACAAAATTGAAGGTAGACTTTCAAATTAAGGGCATTTTAGGTTTTCTTATGTTTTTCTTTCTATTTCTTCAAAATTCCTTCATAATGTACTCGTTTTTATTATTTTTCCTTTACCATATTATTTGGATATCACCCCAAAATTGAAGGTAGAGTTCCAAATTTATTAAATTAAAGATTTTTCGGGATTTTGATCATTCTTTAACTGATTTCATGATAATAAGCGGTATCTAAGAGAATGTGATGAGGATATAGAATGTCCCCATCTCCTCTTTATAAAAAGTAGCAATACAACACTTTTTTTCTACAAATATATGTATTAGCTTGCATGTATTTTGATTATTATGTTAGATATCAGTAAATAAACTTAATTCTAAGAGTATTTGGCTAAATTTATTTTATCTCTCAGTTGAATATTTTATTAATTAAATACTTTATTGTAATAAACAATTTTATTTTTCTAGACCATCGAACAATTTTGAGACAAATTGAATTTATCAAAAGGATTAATATTTGAACACTTCAATTGAAGGATTAAAATGCATGTGTTAAAAGAATTTGCATCGAGGAAAGTGAGTGGACGAGGCAAGCACGCATAGGACCAGTATATCCAACCAGGCACTGCCACGTGGAATATCTACCGGCTAGAATTTAATCAGACATTTCATGCTATCTTCTCCGGGTTGTGGCCTCACAAAGATGGAAACTTGCTTCAGCTTTGAACTCTTTTAGCACAAATAATTGAACCAGTGAAAAAGAAGAAGATGATGATGATGGAAGGCGCCATTGCGATTTCACGTTTCTCTGCTTCAAACACACCACTTCTCATCCGATCCATGGCTACACAAAAACCAACTCCATCTACTACTAAAACCGTTACTTCTAAAAAGGTTCGATTTTTTTTATCTACTTGCTTGCATTATATCTCAACATTTACATAATTAATAATGCAAATTGTGGGTAGGTGAAGGGGAAATGGGTGAGGGGATTACAAGGTGGGAAATCGAGTCTCACAAAGTAAGATGAAAGTTCAGATAGGTCAACCAACTGAGCTATTAAGATTCTCTTAGGAAGACTATCCTGATATTTCATGGGTCGAATTTGTAACCTGATAGATCATTGTATGTGTTGCTAAGAAAAATAATTTATTCATTTTTGGGTATCAAAGGGGCGAATGAAAAAGAGATGCAACTCAACTTCCTTTGGAATAGGTAGAACAGTCTTATTTCCGTTGATCATTGAAGAGTAGCTCTTTTAATACGAATAAGTAAGTGTGTAACACTGTTATAGCTATTCTGGAGTTGATTTCTCGGATGGTCACGGAAGTAATAGTTATTATCTCAGAAACATTATTAGTTTCTTTGTTGAAGAAAATGGGAATCATGAAGAACTGTGACTTGAGAAATCGACCTGCCATTTCTATATATTCAATGTACTCTATGGACAGAGGAATATGCATATACGAGGAAATTCATGTGTCTTTAACATTTACTGCAGACAACAACTGTATTTCCAGTAGGGGAGAAACCTCGGCTGGGCAATTCTTCATCTACACCACCAGTGAAGTTATTGACAAGAGTGGAGCAATTGCGGCTGTTAACTAAAGCAGAGAAAGCTGGTTTACTATCAGCTGCTGAGAAATCTGGACTCTCTTTGTCGGCAATTGAAAGACTTGGTCTTCTTTCCAAAGCCGAAGAATTGGGGATTCTTTCAGCAGCTACTGACCCTTCAACCCCATCAGCACTCTTCAGTTTGAGCTTGGGATTGCTTGCTGTTGGCCCTGTTTGTGTGTATCTGGTGCCTGAAGATTACCCTTGGCAAATTGGTTTGCAGGTTGTGGTTGCTCTACTTTCTGTTGTTGGTGGCTCTGCAGCTTTTGGAGCCTCAAATCTTGTTTCCACTTTGCAGAAAGTAAATTGAAATGTAAGCTGCAAAATACTCTCTGTTAGAATATTTCTCTCATATAGTATAAATGTTTAGTTTGCTCAATCTTTATTATTTTTTGTTGATCCCTTGCAATCTAAGATATACATTGTTCTTTCCGGTTGAGCATTGAGTCATTACGACATCAATGCCTTGTCTGGATAAAGAATCCTGATCTGCAGTTTTCATTTCAGCAATATATGTAGTTCTTGCAATTCAAGGATTGAACTTCTTTTATCTTATTCGCCGTATTATTAACTGGTAGGGTGAAAGCTAACTTCGATACATCTTTGGATCTAACGTATAATTCATGTGGTGTGTAAACTAATTGTAGTGACATTTAAATTGCATGACTACAGAACATCAGTTTAGTTGCTCCTTCCTAGAGTTAAAATAGGTATATATGACAATCTGAGGTTTATCTAGCTGTTCTTTTCCTGACTCTCTAAGGACCAATATAATTATCATTGTCCAGCAGGAAACTTAGCGCAAATAGCTGAGGTTAAAACCCAATGCAATATTCTTTATCATTTCTTGATTTGTGCATGGGCCATACCAATCTTCTCTGTATCGTTTCAATTTTATCGAGTGTCCAAGAATGGATGCAAAACTCTTAAGTACACATAAAAGGAATTGCTAATACACGTGTATATCTTTTGAAGGACACTGTGCCACACTTGAATCTTGATGAACTTTGCCAACTTGTTGGGGATAATGCTGTACAATATAACTGCACTGTTCTGTGAAGGGCTCAGAAACTTAGACGTCCTTAATTTTTCTTTGCACTGCCATGATGCCATCTATGTTATATTAATGAACATATCTTCTATGCATCAGACCAGAATGGGATTAAAAGACTATTGAACAGTCTTTTGATCGATACAAACGGTGTGTCAACTAATCTGGATGTTATTATAATTCCGGAATCTGGTGAGATTGCATGAGTTGATTACATCAGTCTTGTTGCTCTTCTATAGACTCAAACATAGGCCAATATGTACGTATGTGACAATGACAATCCTAGGTGTGTCAAGTGGTGAGTAGTTATCTGACTTTCTAAAGACCAAATTAACAATCATCATCCATGTATCAACTCACTGAATGTGGAACGCGTGAATATATACCTGAGGTTGTCACCCAATGCAACTTAAAACTCACAAAACATGCATTTGAATGGGAATTGCTGAATGCTGATATACATCCATGTCTTTCAGAAGTCGGAGGGTCCTTTAGTTCTAGGCTTCTAGCCGCGGTTCTTTAACACACTTGAATCTTAGATACAATTTGCAAACTAGCTGCGGAGACTGATATTGTGCAATGTTAACTATACTGTTCTGTTCTGTGATGGCATCATCTTTCTAGTTTGATAGCCAAATACTCTTATTTGAAATCTTATAGTCTTGACAAAACATCGACATTTTGAATTTTGATCATAATTCTATAGCTCTACTAGTGTTGAAAAATATTGATTATTTCAGTACTAACCAAAAAGTGAAGAAGTATACCAGGAATGAGAGAGAATAGTCTTCATACAGATCAGTTGGTTAACTGCCTAAACTTTCATTTTGTTGGTGAGCGTTTGACTCCCCATTTTGTAATCCCCTTCCCCTATCCCCTGTGATAAAAGAAAAAAGAAAAGAAAAAAAGAGGTACTCTTTATCACTTTACTAAGGATTATATTTAGAGATGCACTCTAAATTAAGGACAAGGAAATTAGAATATTGCGTGTTGGACGGGCTGATGAGGATATATAGATGAAGAGAAAGAACGACAAGGCATATATATTTTATTTTAGGCGAATCTCATATTAAAATGAAAGGTTTGATAAGAGTATAATACAAACTCATAATTTCATATGAAAATTTATGAGGCTGGTTGAGCTAAAGTGGATAATATGTTCCATTGCTTGTGACAATACGTCCAAACAAAACAAAAAGGGGTTTTCTTTTCGCTCCGTTCATCTTTAGGATAATAGTTTTTATTTATGTATCAAATTAAAAAATATATATTTTTCTTTTTGCTGAACACACATGTTGCATTAACGCTCTGATATGATGCCACGATTCAACCAAAGGAGCTAACGTACCCTATTATTCCGATATTTATCTAGACTAGATGTAATTAATGCAATGATCAAAATCACAATTAGCTAACTCAAATAAGTCTTGATTGTCATTTGTCATATTAATTATTTGGTATGTTCTCAACAAACAAGTTAGACAATTAGTCTTAACATTTGATTAGGACCAATTTTTTATGTGTCCAAAGATGTATATAGCAAAGTACAACGACATTAGCCTTTTTGATCTTGATTTTATCTACTAACCTACATTTTAATTATGCTATGGGTGATCTAGTCATCTATTGTGAGGTGAAAGTCGCAACCTTTAAACAATTAATAGGTTTTAGATGATTAAAAGTCATAATCTATCTAGCTTAAGTAATTGACATGACATTAATTTGAATTCGATTTTTATCTTTTCTTTTAATGCATAATGAATACGCAGGTATAATTTTCTTAGAAAAGTTTGATCAAATAAAACTTCTAGATTCAACACAAATTGCAAAATGTTATATGGTAAAGGCAAAGTTTTAAAGTAACCATCTGTCAACTTCCACGTACCTCGACTAATTACAAGATATCCGCCACTTCCCGCCACCAATCATCAAAGCATTTTTTTTTGGTTTCTATAGGTCCACATATAAAGAAAATTCTTGTTTTATCACAGTTTTGATTCTTTACCATATAATCTTGAAAACTTGCTCTCATTCATAATTTAACTTTTAATTGTGAATTGAAATCTTTTTCAATGATTACTAGACCATTACGAGATATATATATATACTAATTCAATCGTTATATAAGTTGAGATTTAAATAATTAAAAATACATATATAATCATGTAATTATACATGCTAAATTGGTCAATATATAATAGACCATTACAATACATATATAATGATATAACTATACTAAATCGATCGTTACATAAATTGAGACGGTTGTAATGGGCCTATTGGTAGGTGTTGGTTATGAGTAGAGGATCCTAGCGGTTGGCTTTTTTTTCTTCTTGTTGAGTAATAGTGTGCATTATTGGAAGCATGCATTTATCATTAAATTCATCACGTCTGCCTTCCTTTTGCATTTCTTTTTCTTTATCAATAGAAACAAAAAGAAAGAAAGTGTGTCTGTCAGTGTGGGGAAGGGGAACTTATGTTAGTGTGCATTGGGATCTGAAAATAACTGTCTCAATTGAAAGTGACACTACATATATAAGATCCCTCAAATCCTTACTTTCTTTAACACCACTGCATGCTCTCTTCTCATCTTTAATTCCTTATTTGCTCATTACTATTTTCTCCGTTCATTTTTATTTGTTTCAGTATTAATTTGATAAAAGAGAATAATAAATAAAATGATTTTCTCTATTTTTAAATTGATACATCTATTAAGAAAACAATAATTGACATAGTAAATTTACCATTTTACCTCTATTAATTATGAAGTGAATGAATTAAGAACTTAAGATTTTCAAGAAGTTCTACCTTTTTTAAAGTCATTAATTGAGGGTATAATTGATAAAAAAAAATTTGTCCTTTCTTGATTTGTCAAAATGGACAAGTAATTAGGAACAACTAAAAAAAAAAGTGTACAAGTAATTATAAACATATGGAGTATTTTTACTATATATATATCACTTTTGAATATACTAAATTCGATATTTTGGAAAATGTATTGAAAAAAGACTAAATTAAGAACTAAGGGATTGTTTGATACCAGAGATCATAAGAAATAATAATTAATCTTAGAATCAGTTTTAGAATGAGTTTGTTTCATATATATTTGGTTGAGATTAAATTACGGGACAATTTATCATAAAATTATAATGTTATTTTTATCCCATATCAAAGCTGAAATAACAATTTTGAGATAACTAATTTTGGAATAACTTATTCCACAATCAAATGATCCCATAATAAAGTAAAAGTGAACCGAGAGAGTAGTTGAAAAAAAAAACATTAATTGCCTCTCCGGCAATTAGAGGAGTGGGACTGATTTGCAGACGTATTTATTATTCTTTTCCGATTTAATTTGTTTGATCTATTTTTTCTTGGTATGATGCTTAAGAAAGTAAAATAATAATAATTGAGTCTTTGGTCTAAAAAATCTTTTAATGTTGTAGTTAAATGCCATATGGAAAGTTGACATGAAAAAACTATTAAAAAAAGAAAGAAGATCACTCTTTTTTAAACAAATTAAAATAATATATAGTAGATCAAACAAATGGAAACAAATAGTATAAAAAATGTAAGTTAAGTGAGAGTTTATCCTACATTTTCTGAGGGAAATAAGTGATGATGATGCTGGCCAGTGCCCACACGTACTCCTTCTGGCCTTGAAGTTTAGTAGTAGCAGTTGATAGCACAGTCCATTATTCATTCTGTTAGTCTGCAGGCCAGAAAATCACAGATGCAGTACTAGTATTATATTTGGGACGAAAGTAAAACAAAAAATTAAATTTTATAGTCTTATATTAAAAATATGTCAAATGTACTAAAATATCTTTTAATCTTGTTGTCTTAAACATGTTATGGTCGAAGTTGAAATTAAAGAGATGTCAAAAAGCAGAAAGAGATATTCTTTTTTCAACGAATTTAAGAAATAGGACAGACAAATTGAAACGAAGGAAGTAATTGTTATGTTTCTTAGAATTTTTTACCAAAGTAACCCATTATTAAAATCAATTCACCAAAATAATACGTTTTTTTGAAATTTTACAAAACTAGTATAAACGTAGTTCTCAGTAACGTTTTAGGTTATATTTTATTCAAAAAAATTCACTAACAAAAAGACAAAAATCTGACAGAGTAAATAGACATAATACGTTATTGTCAGTAACGTTTTATAATTTGTTACTCTGAAGTACGTTTTACAGCTAAAACGTGACTCACAGTAACGTTTCTTTGGAATGGCTGAAAATTGAAATTCAATCTTGTACATGCCTCATTCATTATTCAAATTCCCACTATTAATATGAATAATATTTTGTACATACCTTCACTTGAAATATATATGATTTTCTCTTTGCTTTCTCTTTTATACATAGACAATACTTTTTTAAACAAAAGAAAAAAAAAGTGAGGAAGATTTTGCACAAATTTTATAGTCTTATATTAAAAATATGTCAAATGTACTAAAATATCTTTTAATCTTGTTGTCTTAAACATGTTATGGTTGAAGTTGAAATCAAAGAGATGTCAAAAAGCAGAAAGAGATATTCTTTTTTCAATGAATTATAAGAAATAGGACAGACAAATTGAAATGAAGGAAGTGATTGTTATGTTTCTTAACAGTGTGGCAATAAGTTAATCATCCATTTATGATTTATTGCAACCTCTATTTCTTTTGTTGCTTAATTTGTTCTAAATTTGGTGTAACTTAATTCAAGCACAAATTAGATGAATATGTGTATTCTCTTGTGGTGTGTGTTTGACCTAAATTTCTTTATCATAATTGAGTTTTTTTAATTTTTTAAGATAAAAGAAAAATACATTTTTTGTTTTTGTTTTTGGCAACTCATAAATTGAAGTTCATTCCTTCTAACTTGGTATAGCATCCACACACTTTAATAATCTTATTTAGGGGGGGAATTTGCAAGACTCAATTGTTACCTTGTTACTTGTGCGGACTTCTTTTTTCTGAATAAATTTTGTGAGGTTGTTTCTATTGTTATTTTGAACTCTATTTTATGTTGAGTAATAGATTACTCATCTCTTTTCTCTTTTGTTGTCTGATTGATCATACTTCAAGACCGTCAGCTTTCACATGTCACCTAGTTATTTCGTAGGTTAACTTAGGAGTAAATAAGTAAATAATTAGTTTTTGTCTACCAAATTAGTTGGGATTTACTAGTGGAAAATTTGACTAGCAACTTGTGAAATTTGTGGCCAGGGTTGTAAACATTGGATGCTTTTTAGCTCAATATTTATGAACTAAAATTCAGTAATTATAGTATTAGCTTTTGGCCTGTTATGATTGTAGCCAACTCTACTCTTACAGCAGATTGTTGCCTGTCAAAATATCTATCTAAATTTATTGTATTCCTTAGGGTTTAGCGGTGGTAGAAAAGAAAAATTAACCTATAAATCCATTATATATTAAAATTAAGTCTCATCGTCTTTATAAGTTCGAAACTCATAATGAAAAAAATCTTGCTAAAAAGCGTTTTTTTCTTTAACCAGTCTCGTATGTCTCAAAATCGAAAAATTTGATACTAATTAATATCAAACATCAAATGAAAAAAAAATGAATCCAAAAATTTTCGGATCTAAAGCACTTAAGTGGCTTTGACCCTTGAGGCATCTAAATTTTTATCATATGAGGGTTTGATTCCATTTAATTCCTTTCCATTTATCCACCACCAGCCTCTCTCCCTATTTAGGAAAATTAATTGTTTATAAGTTTGATGACAAATTCAGAATTCATATACTTTAATAGTGATTTTACCTCTGTCAGCACTAACGTTTCATTATAAGTGAATTTAAGATTTAAAAATATAATTTTATTCTATGTACACATACATTTAAAAAATAATATTAATATATGTATACATAATTTAAATTGAAATCACAAAATATGAGTTGTGACCTTTCCCGCAGGGCATCAAGCTAGGTAGGATTTATAGTATTTAAAACGTATATTGAATATTTCTGGTGAATAT
>JAJOOS010007915.1:0-35750 GCA_029582725.1 Solanum chiquidenum
TATTTGTTATTTTTAAAAGAAATTAAATTTATTTTTACTACTTTGATCACCCCCACCAGCACTACCCCCTGTCCAGACCCCCACCCACCCCCAACCCCTCCCACATCCAACCCCACTTCCCATCCCAAAAAAATGTAAGAAAAAATTAATTTTTTTATAAACCCCCCTCCCCTCCCACCGCCCCCTTCCCCCTATCTCAAAATAAATGTAAAAAAAATAAATTAAAAAGCTCTTTTTACCACCCACCTCTAATCACTTTTCTTTTTTTTATGAATGAACATTTTTTACCCATTTAGCTACTCACTTTTAAATGGGTAAATATGAGTATTACTCGTTTTTACCCATTTTTAAATGAGTTGGATATCCAACCCATTTAAAATGGATAAATATGAGTGGATACCCATATAAATTACCCATTTTTCCACTTCTAGTCATATCCATATATGAGAGAATCTAAAGAATGTATTTGGACTGTGATAAGATAATCTCATTGAAAACATGCTTAACTTCGATTCCAGAAAAATAATTGAGTTCTTCAAAATTCTTTAGGGAGAACCTGCCAGCCAGAGATTTGATGACATGTTCAACAAGGTTTGGTTAATTCCTGGTAATGAGAATATCATCAACATAAACCATAAAAAAATAGTGACAACCTCAGATGTGAAGATAAACAAAAAGGCATGTAATTCAGACTTAACAAACTTGATATAAGTCAAATGAGATTTGAGAGCCTCATACCAGACACGTGGAGCTTATTTTAACATACGACATAAATAATTGAGAAAATATGACTTAACATAGCCCTTCGATTAAGCCATGGATACATGATCCTATAAGTAACCTTGCAAAATTGCATTGTTTACATCAAGTTGGTGAGCCTTCCACTTGTTTTGAATAGTGATGGACAGAACAATCCTAATAGTGATTGGTTTGATAACTGGACTAAAGGTTTTATGAATTTCAATCCTGGACGTTGCGTGAAACCTTTTTCTACTAAATGTGCCTTGTACCTGTCAATGGAACTATCAATTTTCCCTTTAATTTGAAATAATCATTTACAGTCAACAACATTTTTCATCGGGTTCCTAGGAACTAGTTCCCAAGTTTGATTTCTCATTAGAACTTCATATTCCATATCCATGACATTCTTTCATTCAATTTGCTTAACAACTTGATTAAAGGTATTTGGTGTGGGAGAAAGGTGAGACAAAAAAATGTTTTTTTTAAAGATATTATTTTGGGACCTTATGACCACACTGGAGGGTGGAGGAGCATTGGTGGTTGTCATAGTATTTGGGGATCTGGTTGGTCGAGGAGGATTAAAAGTGAGTGATGAAATAGAGATGGTATTTGAAGGATTATTAAATAGAGAAGGAGACGATAAAGTGATAGGATTAATACTTGGTGAACTGGAGGTTGCTGGTAGTTGACCTTCAATCATGGTTTCTTGAGTGTTGAGAGATAAGTGCAAATCTTTTAAAGGATTGGAAGAAGAGGAAACAGTTAGGGGGGGGGGGGGGCGTATACATAAGTCGTGGAAGAGTTGGGATGAGATTGGAGTCCAAGTTGTGTTGGACCTATGGATGAGTTTTCTTAGAGACGTGGGACTCTACGATTTCTCAATTTAACTTGAAAAAAATTATATTTCAAGTGTAAGAACATTTGAGTAAAAGGAAAAATATTTTGACAAAATTAAACATCACGACTAATGAATATTTTTGAGTTCACTAGATAAAAAAAAAGTGTGCATGATGAACAATAAAAACTCCTAAGTAGATGCATGGTGTAGATCTAGGTTGGAACTTATTTTTTTGTATATGGTTTAAACTATGGATAACAAAGACAACCAAGTTTTTTTAGCAAAGAGTATTTTGGTGGTTCGCCAAATAATTTTTTATGAGAACATAATTCAGGTCTTGTGCAGAAAGTTTATTTATGAGATAAACAACATGGTGACAAGAAAATGACCATAATTGAAATGATAATGAGGCTTCATTAAGAAAAGTTCTAGTTGTTTCGTCAATGTGACGATATCGTCGTTCTTCTATGGCAACTCGTTAAGGTGTGTAGGGTGATGAAATTAAATGTCCAATGTCATTTTGTTGTAGGTAGACCTGTGTATCCCCCCCCCCCCCGCCCATCAGTATAAACTGAGGCAATTTTGTGTTTAAAACTTTTTTCCACCAAAGGATGAAACTGTTTGAAAATGAAAGCGATTTTACTTTTATTTTTTATTGTATACAGTCAAATATGAATGGTATAATGATCAACAAAAATGCAGTAATACAACTTTTTATCAATGGATAAAATGGGTGATGGACCCCATAAAGCACTAAACACAGTTTGAAGTGAAGCATTATTGTTTAAAGTAAGTCTTTAAAATGACAAATGATGAGTTTTATTTGATGAACAAGAATTACAAAAATCAAACTTTTCTTTGGTGAAAATGGGAAGTGAAAGTTTATTCAGTACTAAGTCTAGGTTTTTTAATGAGGATGTCACAGGCGACAATGTCATAGTTGACGAAAGACTTTGGTAGAAGTGAAGATCGCGGAAGGTTTCATATGATCACTGTGGGACCACTCATAGAGTCCATTTTTTCAGACTTTGTACCAATAGTTTCGAGTTTTGAGATACTTCACAAGAAAAAAGTATGGAAAAAATTCGATAGAGGTTAGATTGTCACATTAAACTTAGTAACAGAAATAAGGTTCTTTTTTATATCTGGAGCACAAAGAGTGTTAGAAAGTATGAAATTAGAATTAGATGTCTTTATTTGAGTTAAATAGTGTGAGTAATGGGGATAGTTTTACCATCACTCATGGACACTTCCTCTTTGCCAGTGTATTCTTCAAGATTATCTGATACTGTTGTGACATAATGTGTTGCTCCAGAATCAAGGATCCAAGAATTTGCATCTTGATGATGATTTCACACAAATTTAACTTTTGATTCAAAGTGATTGTGTGCTTTGAGCGACACACATCAGCAGTGTGGCCGGTCTTCTGGCAAAGTTGATGTTTCACAGCTTGCCTGGGTTGTCTTCCATTTTGTTGATTGTCAGGGTATGCCTATCGTTGAGCTGGTCGTTTCCAAGATTGATTGGGGAAGCGACAATTATTTTTGTGCTATAAAGGCTGGAAGTTGGTCCTCCATGCAACTGCAGTCGTGATGATTGAGGATGATTTTTCAATATCTTGGTGTTTGAGAAAGAGTTCGTGGTCCGTTAGTTTCTGAAATAGTTCCTCAAAGTTCATGGTTGTGTCTCGCGCTCTGATACCATAAAGAGATTGAGAATTAAAGATAACTTGAATGATCTTTATTCAATTGTAACATCAACTTAAATACAAGTAAATGTAACTAACTCGACTAATTCTAAGGAACTACTCTAGTAACTTATAGATAGGCTTAGAATCAAATATTTAAACTAAATCTACTTCTAACAAACTGATAACTATTGAGACCTAAATTTACTCCAGATAACTATGAGAATATCTCAACATATACCTCTAAGACTCCAGACATATTCAAAGGATCTCTCGCCCTTAGGGACTTTATCATATGTCTTTTCTAGGTCAATGAATAACATGTGTAAGGTACTTTTCTAGCTCCTATATTGCTATAACAATTTTCTTATAAGCTGAATGACTTTTGTAGTCGAACGCCCGACATGAATCTGGATTGATTCTTAGAAATAGACACACCCCTCTTTATCTTTATCCGGATCATCCTCTCTCAAACTTTTATTGTACGATTTAATAGCTTGATAATCATGTAATTAGTGCAATTCAAGATATCACTTTTGTCTTGTACTAGAGCCTCCATTTCTCTAACATCTTAGTCGTTACCATTTTTTAAGAAGTCGTTCAAACTTTTTTACATTTTCCTATGCATATTAATGATCTTTTAGAAAAACAATAGCCCACTTTAATTAATCAAACCCTTTAAAATCACTTAAAACGGAATGGAGGGAGTATAATTTTATGAGTGAACCATTATTTTACTAAGTCCTTTTCAATCTTGTTATTTTTTTAAAAAAAATTATGGTTAAAATAATTTCCTCCTTATAGTTGTGTCTCGTCTAATCTTCATCTTGGTGATTATTGTCTCTTGAAAGTTGAAACCAATCTGACTAAATCATATGTGAGTTTAAACCAAGTTGTTATCACTAGCGGTGTGCAAAATCGAACCGAAAATCGAATCAAATAGCAAATCAAGTCAAATTGAGAAAAAGAAACCCGACTAGTGGTTGGTTTGACTTGCTTTGGTATTGAAAAAAAAAACCCGACTATTTTTGGGTTGTTTGGTTTTAACTAAAAAAAAACAACCCGAGACCAAACCAACCCGACATTATATATATAATTTTAAAATTTTATTTTATACATAAAAATATTTTCTTTGATAGAATTTTTAAATATTTCTTATACTTTTTCACAGTTTTTATCTTTTAATATATTATTTCAAGTTTGAAACTTAGAATTCTAAATGGTTCAATAAAGATTATAGTCCAAAATATTGGTAATTATAATAATGTCACGACCCGAGCCTACACTCTGGATGTGGCCGGCACTCAAAGACCATTGTTGGTCCCCAAGCGAACCCTCATCCTAGCTGACTACAAGCGGGAAACTGATTCAAGCATACAACGCTTAAAAACTGAAATAAAAGTTCATAAAACTTAAATTCAAACTTTAACTCTGAATAATAAAATATATTCAACTCGCCATAAAATAGGCAACTTAAGTCTTTAAATTATTTAATAAAATAAATGAATAATACAGACTTCTCAACTATACTGACTATCTATGAATCCTCTAACTGATAAAGATGGAAGTCGGGACAAGACCCACGACATCCTAACAACTGATATAACTGAAAGGTAAATGAATCATCCGGAAACAAGGAGGCTCACCATAGCTAACTTGAACTCTCGGACGTATCAACGAAGCTCATGTTGATGATCCTGAACACATGTGTCTGCATCATGAGAAGATGTAGGTCAAATGGCTCAGTACGTGGAATGTACGAGCATGTAAGGGAAATTCTAAAGCATAACATAAGCTTGAAACTTGATAAAAAGGAAACATACTTACCTCTTCTCAAACTTACTCAACTCAAGGAATACTCAAGGATACTCAAAACTACTCAACTTACTCAACTCATAAGTACTCAAGGATAAGATACTCAACTCAGAGATTAGATACTCAACTCAAAGATATGATATTCGACTCTGGGAACTCAACTCTGGATACTCAACTCAATATGACTGAACTCATTTCAATATAAAGCAATTTAAAACAAGTGCAATATAAAGAAACAAACTGTTTAAAAACATGTTGTCAACTCTGTGTGTATTCAAGGATACAACATAACTCTGAAATGTATGTAAAAATATAATTAACTGTGTATATAATAATACAATAACTTATGTGGGAGTTTCTCTAACCGACAACTATCACGTAAGAGTTATTGTAATGATACAACGATTTCCCTCACGCTGCCAGAGCATCTTATACCTTGCCAAGAGCATAGGACCTGAACTGCTAAGTGGATCCACTAGTCTATTGTGAAAAGGGTTCATCTAAAAAGTATGACCCTTTTCTACCCATGGTGGCTACATGGTTTATGGAGACTGTGAGTTATCTGAACTCTCCCCCATATCGGTGCTCAATACTACTCCCAAAAATATACTAGCTCTTTATGTTTTAAAAAACATACTTCTTTCTGTGATTTGAGATTAGTGCTCAAAAACTTAGCTCAAAGGCTATCTTGAAAATCAAAGTTTCTCCTCTTGTTTCATTTAGAAACCGATTACTCTTTTCTGAAAACTAGCCCGAAGGCCATTTGGAAATCTCAGTTTCTGTTCTTATTTAAATGTAAAAACATTTTAAATCTCTTAGGGAATACTTCGTCCCCATATACTTTTTGAAGAAAAGAACTTCAACTTTACTCTTTACTGAACTCAAAACTTAAGTCTTAAAACAAAGTTAAAACGTTTGTAAAAAACTTCTTAAAATATGGTTTATGCCGAATTATGGACATGAACGACTCAATGCAAGATTTTCAATAACAATAGATAGAACTCAAATACTTGGAACTCAAGTACTTCAATGATACTACTCATTTCAAGAATGCTCAACTCAGAGTTCATGTGGAATTATGAGCATAAACTACTCAACTCAACGACTCAAAGATACTTCTCATCTCAAGACTGTTCGACTTATAATGTTTATGCGGAATTATGAGAATGAAATGTTCAACTCAAGGACTCAAAGATACTTCCCAAAAGGGATTAGGAACTCAACACTTAAAGGCTTAGAACTTGAAGATACCACTTCTCTGAAAGATGCTCAACTTACGATGTTCATGCGAAATTATGGGCATGAAACAACTCGACTCGATGGTCTACATAACTATATGGAACTCATGTATATGACTCTTCTTATTCTTTGACTTACTTCCTCAAAACTTAGTTCAAATCGATAGTTGATCTCAAAGGATTCACAATTGAACTCAAAGGCTTTCTTGAACTCTACTCTTAACTCTCTCTTGAATGTGAATTATGAATTCAAGAGTTATAGTTCATGGTAAGAAAGATCTCATGATGACAAGGTAGGCTCATGAATACATTATTCTCACTCTCATACTCACTTGCTCGAGTCTTGAAACAAGTTATTTGAATTTGTAGAAGACTCCTCAAAAAGACAAAAAAGGATTTTCTGAAAAATGTTCGAAAGAACTCTCAAGACTTGACTATCAACTCTACCTTGAATGTGATTTATGAATTCAAGGTTGTGATTTGTGATAGGAAAGGTTTCATGATGTTTAAGAATGATTTTACATAGCTAAACATGAGAAAAGACTGAAAACCAATATTTGAGAGTGAGTCCGCGACGCGAGAGGCTTTTAAAATTTGGTTTAGAAAATGTCTTTTGAGGCAAAACACCTCGTGTCAGCCCCGCGATGCGAAGCTGAATTTTTGAATCTGGGAACTAGGTGCGCGACGCGCGACCACCTTTAAATTTCGTTCGACGAAATTTCTTCTGAGTTTTCTAACTCCAATTCGCCTAAATTCGATTCTTTTTCTCAATCTCCCTTTAGATTTAGATACCCAACACATGTACACTAGAATCTAACTCTAACCCCTCTATAAATTGACACATTAACCTCAAGAACTCCTCAATCTCAGCCCAATTCAAGAACGAAAGTAAATTCATGAATACATAACAAGAACATCAAAGCTTCAACTTTTAGAACGAATTTAAAGCTGAAATTAACATGATTGGCGTGTGGGTGAACAAACCCAACACTATGGAAGCTTACATACCTGAAAGAATTATCCTCTTGAAGCAACTTGAAGGAAAACCTTTGAAGAAGAACCCTAGCCTTAGCGTTTCTTGATTTTCTTGAGCGTAGAATCTTTGGAGTGGATGAGAGGGTTTTGATTTGTGAAAACTGATTTTCTATTCGTTTAGGGCAATTTAGATGACCTCCTAAGGGTTTTTAGGACTAAAATACCCCTAAAGAAATAGTTAAAATGAGCTGGGAGTCGGAAAGATCTTTCACCAGGCAGTGAGGTCCGTGTTGGCTCCGCGTCGCGGAGTTATCGCGGAGCTGCTGCCAGGTTTACGCAACGTTAGTAAATCCGTCATAACTTTTTACTCAGAGCTCTGAATTGAGCAAACTCGGTGGCGTTGGAAAGAGGACTCGAAGGGCTTTAATTTTCTATCTTGTAGATCAGCTAACTCATCTTGTACTGGGAGTTATGATCATTTGAAGTTGACCCAAAACTTAAGAAAATTTAGGAATGACTTGAATGAACTCTCTTTAGTTCTTCTTGGAACTCAAGGTGATACATCTAGTGACCTTATTACTCAAGAAAATTTAAATTCCTTGCAAAAATCTCACTCACTACGAAAAACGGTTCGGGTCTTAGCTCAAACAATTTCTGGGGTGTTACAAATAATGCTTAAATCAAAATCAAACTAATACTAATGCAATAAGAAAATCAATTCAACACAAAGAATGACAATAATATTGAATAGTTGTTCTTTGATTTTACATTGGTTTAGACAATTCAAATACATAATCTAATTTTAATTTCCTTAATATTTAGTCATGTAACTAATACTTCTTAAACTTATTTTAGCATGATTTAGTATTTTTAAATTATGATCATTTTTATTATGACTTGTTAATTTGCAATATTTATTTTACGAGATTTCATTATTATCATTATTTTATTGGATATTTTAGTGTCATTACTCATATCATATTTTGTGTTATTTTCTTAAGAAACACCTTTGATAATTATATTTTGGTAGGACTAAAGAATTATTTGAAGTACAAGTAAATTATATGTTTGTATGAATACTTCACCGAAAAAACTTGAAAATTCGAAAAACCCGAAAAAATCCAAAAAAAATGAGGTTGAAAAACCTGAGTTTTATTGGTTTGGTTTGGTTTATAGAGTTAAAAATCCAACACAAATGGTTTGATTTGATATTTGAAAAACCCGAACCAATCCGACCATGTACACCCCTAGTTACCACCATATAACCTTTTTTTTTCTTTTTTTTTTTTACTGCATGTTCAGTATCCATAATTGAGTTTGATCAAATTTAAATTTGTCATGAAAAGTTCAAATATTAGGGGTAAAGCACTAGCTCCCTAACAAAGGTGACCCGATATCAGGGGACGTGAATCCGATCAAGACATCTGATTAAGATTTAAGAATGAAGAATATTTTATCATTATTCCACCATAATTATTATCGGTACCAACATATAATCATATGAAAAAATAAAAAGATTTGGTGAATAACATTATCATGACCTAGATTTCACGTGGCACAAAGTTAAAACCGTATCCCAAAAATTAGGGGTGTACATGACCGGGTTGGTTCGGGTTTTTCAAATATCAAACCAAATTATTTGTGTAAGAATTTTAAATTTATAAACCAAACCAAACTAATAAAATTCGGATTTTTTCGGGTTTTTCAACCTCGGGTTGGTTCGGGTTTTTCAAAAACCAAACCAAACCATTGTGTCGAATTTATAAATTTATAAATCAAACCAAACTAATAAACCTCGAATTTTTTCAGATTTTTGGATTTTTTCGGTAAAGTTTGCATACAAACATATAATTAACTTGTGCTCCAAATATTTCTTTAGTGCAACCAAAATACAATTATCTAAGGTGTTCTTAAAAAAATAACACAAAATATGAGATGAGTACTGATGACACAAAAATATTCAATAAATATAATAATGAAGTCATCATATAAAATAAATATTGCAAAGTCATAATGAGAATGATCATAATTTAAAAGTACTAAATCATGCTAAAATAAGTTTAAGAAGTATTAGTTACATGACTAAATATTAAAGGAAATTAAAATTAGATTATGTATTTGAATTGTCTAAACCAATGTAAAATCAAAGAACAATTATTCAATATTATTGTCATTCTTTGTGTTGAATTGATTTTCTTATTGCATTAGTATTAATTTGATTTTGATTTAAGTTTTATTATAATTATCAACATCTTTGAACTATGATCTTTATTGGACCATTCCGAATTATAAGTTTTAAACATGAAATAATATATTAAAAGATAAAAACTATGAAATAGTATAAGAAATATTTTAAAATTATATCAAAGTAAATATTTTTATGTATAAAATAAAATTTTAAATTACATATATAATGTCGGGTTGGTTTGGTCTCGGGTTGGTTTTTTTTTAGTTAAAACCAAACCAACCCAAATATAGTCGGGTTTTTTTTCCCCAATACCAAACCAAGTCAAACCAAACCACTAGTTGGATTTTTTTTTTGATTTGACTCGATTTACGGTTTGGTTCAATTTTTGGTTCGATTTTGTACACCCCTACCAAAAATTATATTCCACAATTTATAAGATTTTATAGTACAATTTTTTCTCCAAATTTTTTTTCCTCAAAAGCCATAACCATTGCTTTTGTCAAATAATTCAAAAAATGAGACAATTTTAGAAGGAGAGAAATTCGTAAGAAATATTTTTGAACACAATAATGGACCACTCTTTAATAATCTAAAGGATATTTTTACACATATTCTTCTTCTACAATTGCCTTTGACCTAATATCCTTTTGACTGCTTTCCTATTTTAGACATTTAAGTATTTTAATTGGATTGTTTTCTAATTTTCTCTTCTTTCTAATTAAATAATAGCACTCTAGTTTAGATGGAGATTGAGTCATATTCAGTACCAATAATTGTGACCTTTATCCATATACAATAATACTACTATAGGATATAATTATATAATCACTTTGAATAAACAAAGGAGGAATCTTTTGTACTTACGTCAATGTTCTTTTCTTTTTTGCTTTTTTTTTTTAATTCGAGGTTTGGAGTGCATATTAGAGCTCTGACTAAATTTTAATCGAGTATTGCAGGGTCCATTCGAGGGTGACACTCTCAATAAGATTTTCTTCATACCCAAAGCTCGAACCTGAAACCTCTGATTTAAGAGTGAATCAGTCTCTGCATTGCACCACAATCCATGTTGGTTACGTCATTGTTCCTCCTTGCAAGAAGTTTTCTATATTTTTTGTTGTAACATTAACTGCCCAATTCAGATTCTCTCCAATCAACATTTTTAAATTCATATTTAATTTTCTATAAAAAACAATAATTTAATCTAAGGGTATGTCACAATAGAAACTGAAAGAAAGAATTTAATTTTTATGTTAATGCATATATAACGTTAAAATAATCGGTTATAGTGGTTATAATATTTTTGAAACTAATGATTAATATTTAGGCGGAATGGTTTGAGAAACTCTTGTACTTGACTTTATTTGTCAGTTGGACCATTATACTCATTACTTTGTCAAATAAATACTTAAACTCAATGAAACTCTATTTTTTGAACTCCTCTGACCATTGACCTAACTTATGTGACATTAAATTGACTGAGTTTGACAACTACATGACTACACACGTTTTGTAGCAAGTAACTACAATATTTCTATTTTTAAAATATTAAAATTAACACAAGAAAACAATAATAATATTTTTTTTAAAAAAAAAACTCAAATCATCTCACCTTCTTCTTCAGCCCCACCCACCCCTTCTCTCTCCATCTTCAGTCCCCAGCCCACCCCTTCTCTTTTCTTCTTCTTCTTCAGATGAGTACTCACCCACTCATTCATCATTCTTTCTTTGTTTTCAACACCCATCTCATTCTATTTTTTTTCATTGTCTTCTTCGATAAACAGTACCCTACACAACTGCCATCATTACCATAAAAAAATATTAAAAAGTTACCGAAACATCTAGCTAATCCATTTTCATTTTTATGTTCTTATATAAAATTTTCAAGATCTATTATATTTCTTAGATTATTCACAAACTAGTTTTTTTTTAATTCAAAATTTATGTGATATTTGAGTTTATCGATTCAAAATAAATGGAACAAATCCTCAAGTAAACCTAATGGCTAATGAATTTTTGTGTTTGCATTTTTTTTGGGACAATGCAATTTTTTTCAGGGATGAGGAGTGGAAATGGAGAAAACGATGAAGCGGGGAATTGGGGGAGAGGAATTGCACCTTTATAAAAATATTATTTATCTTTTTTAATAATAAATTTCTGATGTGTCATTAAATATTTAAAAAAGTTATGACGTGTCACTAAAAAAAATGGCGGGGAGTTCCACGTGTAGCTGCGTGTATCACACTTCCACTGATTATGTGAGAAAAGGGTTTAAAATATTGTGTTTCGTGGAATTTAAGTGTTTATTTGGCAAACTGGTGAGTAGGAGGATCCAACTGATAAACAGAGTCAAGTACAAGGGTCTCTCAGGTCATTCCGCCTAATATTTACGTGGTTATAAAAGTTTAAATGGGAAGCATAAATTAAAGTTAGTTATTTCATATTTTTGGAACGAAGAAAAACAAGTCACATAAATTGCACTTTCCGAATCTGAAAAATAATATTTTTGAAAAAGAAAAGAGAGAGAAACAATATCAGAGCCAGGTTTCGATCCTGGGACCTGTGGGTTATGGGCCCACCACGCTTCCGCTGCGCCACTCTGATGCTATTGTTAATGAAGTGCACAAAATATTTAAAAATAAATTACTCAATTTCATATTGAAAAGGGATGAAAGTGTAACCTTTACAAAACAATGGGGGTCGAACGTGAAAACTCACCCAGCGAAAAGTTAAAAACACGTAAATTTTTGGATTTTATTATTTTCATTCTTTAAATATGATAAATTTGATAGTTTGAGAAATGATTATAGTTATTAATAAAGGTAAATTAGAAACTAAGTAATAAATTAACTCCTAAATTTCTAAAGTAAACAAATAAAATAGACATTTAATTTTTAATCCATTAGACGAAGTATCCTCTGACGTCAATTTAGGCTTCTTTAAAATCCCGTCAACTTCCCTTAAATATTTCTAATTAAATATTTAATGCATCATGACATAAACAAAGCTTAAAGAAAACATTTAAAAGCATTAAATGAAGGGCATGTTACTAATTTACCCTTTTAACTCTTTTTAATGTACTAATTTATGTGTCATTAATCATTATCAAAATTAACACACACATATATATATATATATTATTGAGGGGTAAATAGGAAATTTTTATCATGGTTTTGTAAATTGACAAGTAATTTGAAATAGATAATTTTGGTAATATAAGACATAGGGAATACTCCATTCCATTTTAAGTGATTTTTAAGGGTTTAACACACCCATTAAAACAGTCACATAAATTAAGCAAATTAATCTTTTTAAGTCATTAAAAGAGTAATTAAGAAGGCATAAAACATCAATTTGAAATGCTGGAGATTGTGAAACACACAAACATGCTGATAGGTTATTATAAAAGTAGAGTGATATATTCTCTTTTAAACAAATAATACCACAGATTATCAAACTAATTAAAGAAATAAAATTAGCTTATGTAATCATTTATGTTATTTTAATTACTACTTGTAATGTTTCGAACCTTGCAAAGCAAGCCCTTCTTCCCATTAAAAATATAAAACCAGGTTGCGTGATGTACTTTTAACTTCCATATGTACAATTACGTAAATTAACAGGATTCTAATATATATATATCCTTGTCCCATAAGTTAAAGCAAGGACCACCCACAAATAAAGTTGTGAGCATTCGAAGGAATAGAATGTCTTTTAAAATTGTACTCTCTTCATTTCTATTTGTCTGATCTATTTGGATTCAATATGAAATTTAAGAAAATAATTACAAATATTGTAGACTTAAATTAAAGAAGTGTTAAATATATTAAAATGTCCTATAATTTAGTAGTCTTAACATATTATGTGAAAAGTTGAAATTAAAGAACGATTAAACGAGCTAAAAAGAAAAAATAGGTCAAACAAATTGAAACGGAAGAAGTAATTAAGATAGTCAAGTCAATCATTGATTTAATTTCTTGGGTAACAACGGTTCTTTGAAATCAAATCAGTATTCAAAAATTTACAAAGCTTGTCAACATATCTTTCTTCTTGATATCTTTGATTAACTAGTTTGATATTTATTTTTATGAACCAATGAAATATTTATGATTTGATACATGACAAATTGTGGAAAGTTTCCTTTCCTAGCCTCAAATTAAAGTATTTTTTAGAAATGGAACCTTTTCTTTATCTGCTCAACGAGTCGTTATTATATGTATACAAAATTGTCTATTTAATCAAATACTTGGATTACAAATCAAGTTTAAATGTGTGCATACATCACAATATTAAGGAAGCTTGCATTGGAGCAATCATTGACTCGTTGTAATAATATCATTTAAATATGCATTCAAGTTATAAACATCACCACTCTAAGAAATTTCTACACAAGCAAGTCACCTATATATTTTTATAACAAGTAACATGTCTTATTTTCGATATAACAAATTTTTAAATTCTACAGAAGCATATGTACACGCCAAGTCATGACATGTTGTGTTACAATTTTGCAGATGCCCCAAAGGACTTTTATAAAGGAAATGGTCTTCCTTTGAGCTCATAGCCCAAATTCTGGAACCATAACCTTTCTGATAAATATATTTCTAATAATAAAAACATCAATAACAAGAAAAAAATTAAAAATAATCCAAGTTGTATGGTAGATGCAGAAAATTTGCTCATATAACCTTCCAATTCCTGGGTTCCAAATTATTACTGCAACAAGAAAAAATTATGAAGGAAAAACCGCGCCGCCATACACATGAGGAACAAATTTGACAGAATATAACACTGTTCTACAAGAACTCTACTTCATTGGTATATGCTAATTATATTAATATCAAACCTGTGACGCTAATCCTTTTGAGGCGCTAAAGCAGATTCTTTACACTACATGGCATTATCCAGCTATGCTTGTAAAAGAATCAGTAGCAATTACCATTTCTCGTTCTCTTTAACATCATAATTTACAGCTATGCAGCCTCCAAGTGTGAACTCACCAGGTCCTCCAAGCTCGTGAACCCAACATTTGCATCAGGTTTCTGATGCACTACAGCAGATTCAAGTGGCCTCACTACGGGTGTATAATGTATAGCATTTGGTTTAAGTTGCTTACTCGCTTCCGTCTTCTTGTGCATCTTCAAGTGGAAGTTTGTTATCTGTAGCTCTGGTAGAAGTAACAGTCTCGCCCTGAGAGTAGGAATGAAAATCTATAGTTAGGATTTGGTCGATTAACAATATCTTTGTCTTATATTCACTAGCACAGAAGTGATACAACTTCAATATTTGACTTCCCACGAGGAAAATAGAAGTCAGTGAGAGCCTAAAAATTTGGGGTGAATCACAAATGTGACGATAACAATGATCTTTTGATGCGAGTGATATCTGTCCACATATACTGAAGTTCAGCTTTGAGTCAAAAGATGCTAACTTTACCTTCTTTATTCTGTCAGAAACATGCTGATCCTCTACATGGCTGTGATCATCTGAGATTTTACCAGTCTGACTTCTTTCGACTTCCTTCACTTCCGAAGAAATACTATCACCATTTACAACACGATAATTTTCAGAAGTGGAAGTGTTGCGACTCAGAGATGCAGAATCGCCATTAATAAAGTCAGTTTCGTTCCTAGTATCTATCTCAACTGACTTGTCCTCTTTCCTATTAGCTGCTACCTCTGCTCTCCTCTTCTCCTCCTCCCTCTGTTGTCGTTTTCTTGCTTCTTGTTCCTTTAACTGTTTAAACCTGAAAAAAAAAGAATCACAATAAAGTCCTAACGACAAACTTCTCACCTCCAAACAAGGTCTAGACATCTTTCTAACCTTTCACCCTGGCGGGACTTATCTGAAGTAGGATTTCCATCTTTCTTTTTAGCTATTGTTGCTTCAGAGACTAATTTCTGAATTTGAGGTTGCTCTTTCCTAGGTGTATCATCACTTAATTTCAAGGTTGGAACTTTTGCACCTCCAAACTTCTGAAGCCATACTTGTTGGCCGGTGCTAAGTATGTTGTTTGTTAACCTTCATAAGATGGTAAATAATGCTGAGAGGTTATTGATCATGGGAGAACAATAGTAGTCAATAAATTGGATAATAAAGAGTATAAAAGAAACGATCAGAGGAATAAACCGCTTTTTCCGAACTAGTAATAAAGAAGTGCTTACCAATATAGGCTCAGACCAGAAGGAACTGACAGTGAAAAGTAACCAAGCATTAGAGGGAGAAACTTAGTTATCGCTTGAGAGTTCTTCACATTTGGATCATCACTCTGGAAATTCATTAAAAAGGATTGGAAACTAAACAGGAAAAAAAATAAGATGAAAATGATTTAGAAGATAAATGCTATATATTAACATTCACTTCTTCGTAACAGACTAACCAACTATGGACTGGCCAACAGATTGAACAGAATCATGAGTCAGAATGAATAAGTAACCATACAATTCACTTAGCAATAACAACTAAATTCAGTTTCCAGTTAGAGGGGGGTGAAATTAGAGTTATGAACCACAAAGAACTGAGCACAGAACACCATCTAATGTCAAGGTTACATTACAAAGATAAAACACCATTAGTACTTTCTTCATCGGATATTCATAACTTCCGGAACCAACAAATGCCCAACATTTGGATGGGCAGCAAGTGAATAATATTCA
Source organism: Solanum chiquidenum (assembly GCA_029582725.1). Classification (NCBI taxonomy): domain Eukaryota; kingdom Viridiplantae; phylum Streptophyta; class Magnoliopsida; order Solanales; family Solanaceae; genus Solanum; species Solanum chiquidenum. The sequence continues at coordinate 16,136 of JAJOOS010007915.1, forward strand.
TAATACATACACCAGAATTCCAATTATCAGGACCCTGATGTAGAATCGATTCAGTGAACCAACCATCTCTAGGACCGTCCAATAGTATTACGACAAAAAGTCAAAAGGTTGGATATACAGGAACCTGACTCAACTTATGAGCTTAGTCATTTACGGTCTAGTGATATTGAATGCAATAGTTGACACAAGGAACAAGATGGTAAATGAACCGTGTATCTAACAACTGGAATTGAATACTTGAACACAGGGTACAAGATGGTACATTTACCATGTACAGTATAGGTAACCCAGAATAACCAAACAAAATGAGGTAAACAACAAGAGACACAAAGCAATAGAGTTAAAGGATATCATCATAAATGCAGATAAAGAGAGGCAGTCTCTTTTATCGTGCATAAAAGGAGACTGGAAATGGTTTCATTGACCAACCTGCTGAGATGGTTGCATGATTTGAATAGAGATGTACTGGGAGACAACCAACAATACAGGCAAGACAAGATATGCAAAAGTATCTGACCAACCAAGCGGAGGATGACCATCCTGTAAAATCCAACGATAAGAATCAGTGCGAATGCATTCTTCAAGGTGAAGCAACTACAGAAATTTGACAGCATTCATCAACTAATAAACTGAAGTGCGAGATTTATTTGTTCCAGATTATTTATTACTACAAACTTCATCCTTCTAACGCAGTATGCTTCCTTAATCAGAGACGGCCTCACTTGCTGAGTTACTCAAATAAGACGTGGCATGCCACCTTTATACAGCTAGTAGAAGGGACAAAATCTGATGGGTTGAGTCACACCCCAGAGAAACTCATATTCTATATGCATCTAAAAAATGAATGGAGCATAGAAGAGCCATATAATGAAACAAATCCTTATATTGCAGACACCATAACCCGAAAAGGAGAAGAAAGAGAAAGGACAAGTTAAATAAACAAAACATGCAATGCTACAACAATAAAATGTTGATGAAGTTTTCAAGCTAAAATTCACACACACACACACACAAAAAGAGAACGAACGAAAGAAATGAGGAAAGGCAGGACAGCAGCATATGACTCACTACGAAAGGGAAAAGCCAAGAGGTGCCACTTCCAGTTTGTCGGGCAGCAACTGTTGTTGGACCAGCTAGCGAGGGTATCCAGAAGAAGCCTTCTGTCAGAAGTCCCTTAATGTAATACAAATATAAATAAAAAATTAAGTATTAGAGATGCTTGAATGAAACTGTACAAAAACGAAAGTTTGCTAAAGTGTATAAAAGGGTGAAATTTCCAGCAGTGGTAGTTTGCTTTCCACTAGCCAAATTTTTTTCCTTTCTCATTTGAGAATCAAAAGATTCAACACTGTCTCTTTTTTAGTAAGTGTTATTCAAGTTAAAAAGCTTATGGAAAGAATGGGTGAACAAGTAAAAAATAATGGCAGCTTTACCTCATTTGCCACATTTGAGAGGGCTCTGTAAAGACCAATCCATATAGGTATAGTGGCAAGAGTCGGCAGACATCCTGGGGGTAGATGATAGAAATGATTTAAAAAACAATTATTATATTTCCATGAGCAAGGATGAACAACCAGAATTATCAACCATAAAAAGCTTTGGCATTGAAAAAGAAAGTACATATGAGACCTGCCAGTGGATTCACGCCAGCTAGTTTATAAAGTCGAGCAGTTTCAAGTTGAATCCTCTCCTAAAATAGATGTATATAAGAAGTTAAAGCAATTAAAGCAAAGATTACACACTGGACAAATATAAGAAAATGCCACAGCATAACTTAAGCATGTACATCCTCCGGTAATCTACTGACTAACGGTGAAAAATATATGAAGCTTGGGTCCAAATTAACCTGGTCTCCAGCATATCGCTCCTGAATAGCCTTTATTTGTGGTGCCATAGATCGCATTGCCAGTGATGATTCTACCTAAGAATGATTCTCAGAAGATAGTAAGTCATCTTAAGCCTTCATAAGCAAGAATATAATTTGTGCTTTGTAAAGCTCAATTGGCTTCTTCCGAAATACCATCTGCTACACAGAAATATGAAAATAAGGAATTTTGTAAAGTAGAGACATGAGAGTAAACCACTGACCTGTTTTTTGGTTAGAGGAAAAGTTGCAGCTTTTACTAGTATTGTTAGTAGAATGATTGCGAAACCATAAGAATATGGCACATGTAAAGTTGAGAGCCCGTCCTTCAGAACCTGGACATAGCACAAACCACTTCCTTAATTGTTTTCTCTCTTTTCTTTTTCTTTGATGTGTGCAACATATGAATAAGAGATAATAGAATTTAACTTTGGATCAACCCATATAATAAAGTTGGATATGATTGTGCTATCTCTCCAACACTGAGCAGTAGGATGTGACATTTAGGCTGAAAAGTATTTCTCTTTCCATTTGATAGCGGCATGAAACATTTTTTCCTTCTTACTACATCTTCTCATCCCAATCATACCACCAAATGAAGCAATTAATAGATCAGATAAGTTCTAGGTATCAAATAAAGAAACCAACTTTAACAACCTCATTCTTTAAAGATGAACAGAAATGTAGCCATATACACAATTCTTAACTGCTAAATATTACATTTTGAAACACACTTACATCCTTCCATAAAATTGTAACCGAAACCCAACTATCAATACAAAATTCAAAATCAATCAATCAACAACACGACAATCCCAAAACAGTTGGGAGTAGGCTATATGAAACTTTAGTATTCGTTCAACTCTACTCGAGTCTCAATTCAATCTCATTCCAACACTATGACAGTTTCTGCAAAACTTAAGGCTACTTGAATCAATAAAATCCACAAGGGCACCTTCCAAACACAGTATGACAATAACAACTAACCCTTAATTCCAATAGTCTATACACTAGTTTCTCCAATACAGCTAACCCAAAAGCCCCATAAGTACAGCTTTTAGCTCACAAAAAAAGCAAAAAGAATTGAAAGCAAAGGAACATCATAACATGGTAAAAGACATAACTTTAACATTAACAAACCTTCAAAACAGTCTCCATTCCATTAGTAATACCAGAAAGCCAATCACTATTTTGTTTAACACTTTCAGTAGTGTCAACAACAGTATCAGCAGAACCTGAAACAGCAGCATCAGCAACTGTATACAAAAACCCTTCAGCCCGAGTAAACAAATCCTTGAAAAGCAACTCTGCAGTTTCCGGGTCAGGAAATGGATCCTGCCCCAGCCCGAATCGAGCTACTCCAAGCATACCCCTTGAAAAGGGTTTGTTAAGTGGAAGATTTCCAAAGTGGGTTCGATGGAAAACTGGGTTTAGGGTTCTTGTTCGGTCTACAAATGGAGATAATATTGAATTGGGTCCAAGAGAAGGGAAAAAAGTTGCCATTTTCGCTAACAAAGTTTCAGGTTCTTGTAAACCCTTGAAGATATAGGATGAGTTGGGATTTTAGAAAGAATTGATTTTTAATTATGGGTTTTGACAAGTCCTAAATTTTTCATAATTTTAAGTCAGAAAGTAAGAAAATGAAAAGATCTTTGAATATTTGAAAAAAAAAATATCGTGGGAAAAATGTTAAATATGAAAAGATTAAAAGAGTCAAATCTTTTTTTATATCCAACAATCATGGACTTGTGGAGGATCTTTTTGTTTGCTCTTGTTTTTTCCAAATCAAAATGATAAAATGGAGGCGAATTCAGAATTTTAATTAAGTAAATATTAAAAATAAAAATATAGTGTTTGAGATTTGAATTTAAAAATTTTAAGAAAAAACTAGAACTTTTAAAACTAGTAAGTCAATCTTTAATTGTATATTAGGAGATTCAAAATCTTTATATATAGATAAAAATATTAAAAAGCATCTTATATATTGTGTAATTTGTCATCGAATCTCTTAGAAGTCGCAACTCCCTAAATTCGCCCTAATTGATTAATAGCAATTTATGATAATAAAACAGCATAATACATATATGCACCATTTAATTTGGTCTCAGCTACATACAGTAGTGAACCCAAGAATATCATTAAGGAATGTCAATGGTCATTGATCGATTAATAGTAGTTTATGATAATAAGACGGCACAATACATATATGCACCATTTAACTTGGTCTCAACTACAATAGTAGTTTATGATAATAAAACGGCATAATACAAATATGCACCATTTAACTAGAACACACGACCTCAAGGAATTTTCATAACAACTTAATCACTATACTAAACTTTTAACTTGTATCAAAATGTGTCAATACTTGTATATATACTTCTTAAGCAATAATTTGACCATATACAATGTAATTTTCCGACGAAGGGGTGTCAGTAGTGGATCCGCCCCTAGTCACATAGAACGTCATATAGGACACGTGTGTTTACTTGTTCAACTTTGTACAAATTTAAATGTCTATTTATACATATTCAAAGTTAAAGAATATAAATATAAATTGAGGTCACATTAAGTCGTACATTAATGTATTATGCGTAATAAAACTGTTTAAAAGCAATCACAAGACTTGCAACAATTGCTGTATTTTCATGAATTTTGTTTTCTCATCCAATTGTGTGTTTTCTTGGTAGTTATTTTTGCACAAAAACTTGCAAGTGATGTATCCGGTTAGTTAAGGATGGAACACCAATTTATCATTCATTATATATCGGGGCGGATCCATATAGGTCCTTTCGGGTGCTCGAACACCCATTAACCTTGTACCGAAGTATATATATTTATATAGAACTTAAGAGAGAAAATGGTCTAAAACCTCCCCAATCTATATTCGAAATCCCAACAACACACTCCAACTTTACGGGTATCCTATCACCTACTGAACATTTTAAAAGTGAAATATATACTTCTTAAAAAGTCGTACCCAGATTTAAATTGAGCAGTGATATGCACGCTCCTGCCACATCACATCACCTTTTTTAATATAAAAAAGAATTAATTATTTTTCTTTATTCTACAGCCATATCATCATCAACCTGAAATTATTTTTCATGAGTTTTCTTCTAAATTCACCCTCAAATTCTCTATTTTTGCATAATTTTCTGTTTTTTTCTCTTTTGATTGATGAAATTTTCACCCAAAATCATTAACAATTCAATGCCCAAATATTCCTTTTTTTCAATTTTAGGATTTAAGTTTTTAGCTATAGTTAGTTTAGTAGGAATGTTGAAAAATGAAGATTTAGTATGATTTTTGTATAATATAATGTTCATTGTAGATTTGATAACCAAAATCTTTTTAGATCTGGAAAAAAAGATAAAGAATGCATCTGACTTGTAAATTTTGTGTTTGAGCTTGAATTTGCATCTCCTGAAGCTATGAAAACAGAGTATGTGGTGATGGTGATTTAAGTGGTTGTTTACACCAGAACTAATTGTTGATGAGTTTGTTCTCACATTGTGGAATAACAGAGATTATTTCCGGTGGATTTTTAGTAGAGCTACTGTGAGAAGTGAGTGATTCGAAAATGAGAGAGAGCTTAGTGATGGAAGAACTATGGGGGCGGAGACCTGATAGTAGAGGAGCCAAGCTCACCTGGTGGATCAAAGAAGCCATCACCGCCAATGTTGTTGTCGGTCTGTTAAAGAGAAAGAAGAATGAGAAAAAACGTAAGAAGTAACAAATAAATAAAAGGAAACATAAAGGTTTTTAAAAAAAAGCAAATTAATGAAATAAGGAAAATATTAAAGTTTTAATTAGTTTTTGAGTAAAGACATAAAGTCACCACTAAAGTTGTCTCAAATTTTCAAAAAGACACCTTAACTTTGCGGGAGTTCTATTACCCCACAAAATTATTGAATATCTTTGTAAAAGTACCATTTTGACTCATTTTCTCACTATGTTTGTGACCACGCACATGAAGCGCGTGAAGGTCCTTTTTTGCTGTCAAAAACCAATTGAAAAGTGCCACATTTCAATTATTTTCTTTATTAATTATTTACCTCATCATCTATATTCATCATCTTCTCCAATTTGGGCTACAATTGCCTCAAATGTGTTGAACTTAGTTAATGGCAGAGCACGTAAACACTAGCACGAGCAAATATCATTAACACAAACTTGGGGAAAATCATTATTCAAAAATAGAATCACAACATACTATCTATAATAGATGCTTTAACATGGAATAATTCATTAAATTGAAACATCTCAAAAGAATTTCAAACAAGTAATACCAAGTTCAAATCTCCATTAACTAATCAAAAACAGTAACTTTAACATAAAAAAATAACTACCAATTCAAATCTAAGCGGTAAGAACAATTGCTCCACCATTTTCTTTAATCTTCTTCTCTGCGTTCTTCGACACCAACTTAGCCTTCACAACAACAGGTTATCATGTAGGCAAAACACCTTTGCCTAAAATCTTGAAGTACCCAAGCTGGGTAATCTCAATCAATGGTGCAGTACCCTTATTGGTAGTATCATTGTTCTTCACCTCTTGAGGAAGGACAAACCATAGAGTGTTGATGTTGACAGTGTGGCAATAAAATTAAAAGGGGTGAAAATCACGCGCAACTTTATTGATGAGACAATGGGTCAAAATGATCTATTTACAAAGGTATATAATACTTTTGTGGGGTAATAGGACGCTCGCAAAGTTAAGGTGTCTTTTTAAAAATTTGGGATAACTTTAATGGTAATTTTATGTCCTTTCTCTTAGTGTTTTTGTCTTTCACTCTCTTTGAGAGAGTGAACTACATCTTCTTTGTCACCTCAGCATTCAGGGAGCAAATAATTTTGCTTTAAAATAGTTTAAGAGGGTGATAGGACTCTCGTAAAATACAAGTGTGTACTTGAAATTTCGGATATAGATTGAAGAGGTTTTAGACCATTTTCTCGAACTTAAGAGGGATAGTATAAAATTTAAACAATGAGCTTGAGCACCCATATATCAAAAGGTTCTATATTGGTGTAGTGGTTATTTGAGGGTTGTTAAGGTTTTGATAGCTTTTGTGTCTGGGTTCGTTTCCTGGTCCTAGTCATTACATGGTTGATTTTTTTATTCTCTCTCTCTCTTTCTATATATATATATATATAAAAAAAAATATGTTCAATGCTCTTTGCCTTTTTTGTATGTTTACATAGTCTCATAATGAAAATTTGGCGCTACTATATAGCTAAGAGAGCACCCACAACCTTAAAATTCTAGATCCATCACCGATTCTATATTCTGGTTTATGACTGGATTAGGGTGAATGAATAATCAATACCATGTATGAACTCCTTATATCCCACATAATCACACATCACTGCCCAAGAGACTAGTGTATGTGGGCACATCTACAATAGTGGACAAGTTATATTGGGGATATATAATGATATAAAGTGTCAGTCAAGTTGGCCCTTATCTAATTAGATAAATTTTGAAAATTTTATTGTACAAATGGCACACTATATCAACTAAGATCATTTAGTTAAAAAAAATATTAGCACTACATAATTCATAATCATTTAGTAAAATAATCTATATAATAACTTCTCTCTCTTCTATTTCTAACTTCTAAGATCTAAGTTCTAACCAAAGTTTCTCCTTAAAATTAGCAAAGAATGAAAAAAAAATGGATGATAATTATTTCCTACTTCCATAGGTTTATTAAATGTCAAGTTCCACTATATCATTATATTTTCCCTTCATATTTATTTTAGCCAATTTTTTGAGTTTTTGATCCCCCCCCCCCCGCCCTTCAATTATCTAAGTTACAAAATATACTAACTTGCTTTTAGAGTATTCATGCAAATACAATTAACAAACAAATATTTACAATTGAAAAATATGCAAATACAATCAACCGGCAAGTTTAACTCATAATTTTACGTTTTATAAAGAGCGGTTATCCTTTAAAAGAGTACTAGTATAGTACCCGCGCGTTGCGCGGATTTTATATGTATATTTATAGTTCATCGGTCATATAAGTGAATAAGATACAACTCAATTTTACGATTATTGTATTTGTACTTTAATAATAAACAAAATTTATGAAAGCAATATTGTTAGTTGACCTGATTTTGAAGAAAATGTGATATGAAAAATAATTTATCACATAAAATTACATGTACCGTACCGAAGGAATTACATGTTAGCTGGCATCTACCAATATAATAAATAAAGGTGCTGGCTTGAAAGTGTAATCCAGGTAAATTGTTATGAACATCAAATTCTTGTCCTGTAGTTGTTTAACATTGTTGGTCCATTATCTGGCACTGAAAAGTTAAACGAAATTATGATTTTTATTTATTTATCATGTCTCCTCAATCTAAGTTCATTAATCTCTTAAATTTTTTCAAACTAACACTATGTATATCATCCAAACCTCTTATCAAAGTCTGTCTCCATCTTTATCTTGTAGGATAGGATGCAGTATTATATTATACTAATTCTTAGTTAATTAAAATCATTTCTATTAAAAGGATGTAATTCATTTGCGACGAAAGAAAAGTAAACAAGTCAAAAATCCAACCAATTCCCCAACTTTATCTTTACATAAATAGCTCACTTATACTACATCTCATAATGCTTGGTAGGAGTCCAACTTGATTACATATGTTTCTAGCTTTGGTATCAGGCTTGATCTAATATAAGTTTATTATATGATCAACCTTAGTATTAACTCTAATGTTCTTGCCTTATGTTGAAAACTCAATCAGTTCCGTTTTTGCCATACATGTTTATAATTTTAATTTTTTTTTAAAAGTGTTAGGTTTAGTCAATTTTTATAATAGAAGTGTAGTTCTCCTTAAAAAGTATTACAGCTTACATAGAAAACAAATTTAATATAAAATGTTGCATATAAATATTTAGCACATCCAAGATGTCTTCTGTCTGAAATAATATATCTTGTTTCCATCAAATATGAAAAAGAGCTAAACAATTCATTTTGATCTTCTAGTAGGTGTTCCACACATTCTCAAAACTTGATTTCTTTTCACAGTGTCCATCAAATATTTGCTGGTACAAATTTTCATCTGGTATCCTTATTTGAAATCATGCCATCTGTATGTAAGTAGCTTAGAAAATGATCACATATGCTGTTAGATCTTATGAACAAATGCTTTCGTTAAAGTATTAGAAATTTTCTCATGTATGGTAAAGCACTAATCTTGAAGAAAGCGTTTAAATCACAACATATAAGAATAATATAACTTCATAATTATATGACATATAACTGAAATGGTAAAAGAATCGATTCATACCTCAATAAACCATTCTGCCACACAATTAGGCAACATAATTCCTTCATTATAGTACTTCAATACTTATTCATCCAATTAAATACCTACAACAATTATAGCTAGTAAGATAACTATACTAATATTGTAAATAATTTATACTGCAACATATTACTTTAATGCAGATTAAATGCAGAAGAAAGGTTACCTCAAGCAGCTTTAAATTTATCTTGGGGATCCGTAAATATATCATGTTGCTGCTCATGTATACCAAACCCTTAAAAACTTCTATCATCTAAATTTGAGAACACTTCTTTATACACTACATTTGTTATCTCATCATCCTCATCATAACATAAGATCTTCAATCCTTTTCTAGTTGTTACTCGTGAAAGCGCAACATATAGTTGTCCATGAGTAAATACAGGCTTCTTCAAATATACATAATGATTGACCTTGACTTTTATTGATGGTCATGGCAAAAGATACAATTATTGGAAATTGTCTTCTTTGGAACTTAAAAGGAATTCTTGCATCAGATGGAGTTAGTGACATTCTGGGGATAAAAACTGTCTCCAGCCTTCTTTCCTAATAATAATTTTGCTTCAATCACCCGAATTCCAAGTCTTGTGATGATTAATCTTGTACCATTACACAATCCCGACGATTGATCTATATTTCTTAACAACATCACAGGAACACCTACCTTCAAAGTGATAGACTGATTTGGAATACCTGAGCACTTAATACTATTAAGAAATTCAGGTGTATGCACATGTTCCAAAGATGTAAATGCATGATCAGACATACAAATTTTATCCGAACTTAGATATGACTTATCCAGACTATGATTTAGAGAAACCATGTAATCATTCACTGATTCTACCATCTCAAGAGTAGGTGCAAGAATTGCTCTTTCTTGAAGGTATTTCATATCTGTAGAATGTGTCAAGTAATTGGAATATGTACTTTCTACAATTCCGGATATTGGATCATCACAATTATGTATTTTTACTTTTTCAATGCCATCAGTGAAATGTTCCGTCTTTCCATCACCTATTGCCAAAATCCAATCAGAAAACTGTTTTAGCTCATCCAAATCTTTACCAGATCTCCCTACTTGCAATCTCATATTCTTTGTTAACTTTAAAATCTGACAGTGAGTCCACAAATAAGAAGAATTTATAGTTGCATTGACAATCTCTTGCCTAGTACCTTTTGTAATTACTGGCAAGATTTGTCTGAAGTCCCCTCCAAGAACAACAGTTTTTCCTCCAAATGGCCGTTCTAAATTTCATGGATCTTTAAATCTTAGAATATCTCTAAGAGTTTGGTCAAGAGCATCAAAACAATATTTATGCCTCATCCCAAATGATCAACTTTGCTAAAGGACTACCTTGTTTTATATTGCATGTTGAATCTTCCGCTGGATTTAAATTAGGAATCGCAAACCTCGAATGAGCAGTTCGACCTCCTGGTAATAAAAGAGAGGCAATACCACTTGATGCAACATTTATCACTATATCACCTTTAGACCGTATGGCAGCCGATAATGTTTTCCCTGTTCCTCCATGACCATATAAAAAGAAGAAAAAAAACCTTTGTCCATGATTTTATCATATACAGACTTCTGTTCAAATGTTAATTGCATTAATAATTGTTGATGTTCATGTGTCAAAGTATGTCTATTATAACGCAATTCTTCATTGATGAGTCTATTGGTACCATCAACTTCTTCCTCACTGTAGTATGGTCTTGGCATTGTTGGATAATCATTAAAACCTTTTCCACAGCCTTTTAAAATCTTGTCTAGCTTTTGCAAGCAGCGATTTTTCAATTCATCTTCTGTTAGATCTAATTCTGAAAGACATAAAAATGTTTACTGTTTAAAATACATTGTAGTAACTTTATATATATAACTCAATCAGAATATGTCATCAGTTGTATTGTTGGTAAGTTGTATCTTCTGCCATCAGTACCTCTTTTCCCTATTAGTTTAAGCTTCACATTGGAGTTGTTATTTTCTTGAAATCTATCTCTGACCATTCTAAAAGTCTTTGCCAAGACATTATTGTCATCAAGCATTTGTTTCAGATCAGCAACAATCTCAGCATGTAGTTTATTAACATCTTGTCCACAGCTGATTTTTTTTTTTATAAAGTCATTTAATTAAATTTTTATTTACCTAGTATAATACAATAAAGATAGAATACTATAACCTAACAGCGCTAATTCTATTTGCAACTTCATTTTCTGTATCGTAAATATATAATTGTGCAAACTTTGGAATAGATCCTTCAGGTGGTAGTAAGTGTCCGATTTGATGGTAATTTTGTCCAAATAATCTGAAAGTTCTTGGCCCTCGTGTTTGATTGATAGATACGTCAACCTTTCCACCATTGATGTGAATGAGAACATAGAGTTATAACTCCTTATTTTTTCTCGAAAATGACTACTCTTAGGACCTATAATAAAATCATTGCGGATGAGTTTTAATAGAAGTATACATATGAATATGTTGTTATCAAATCTAATTTTTCTTCTAACCTGAACCAAACAACAGTTGTTCCAAAACTTGAGGAGGCTTCTTATGTTCTGGAAGCTTTACTTTTCCTTTCTGACAGCACATTGTGAAAATTGGATTTTTTGATTTGTAATGCTTGTTTATTCTTTCTTCATAAAAAAAAGAGCCCCACACTTTTCACACTCATATGTAGGATCTCCTATATCCCAATAATCTGTAATTGCATTAGTATATATCTAGTTAAAGATTAAAAATTTGATTCACTATCAAACTATTTTATATGAATAAAAATTTTCTCACAATTACCTTCCATGCAAATTTCGCCACATTCAACTGTCACGCCTATAGAAAATAGTTAGTTAATCAATTAATAGATTTGATTTTTTAATATTTACATCTATATTTGTCAAGGTAGATTCGTCTCTAATAATAATAGAAGTGAACAAAGTATGATTGTCATACCTGGATAATCTTCATCTTCAACTTCTGTGTTATCTTGAAATTGTTCTGTTATGTGTATAATTAGTGAGCGTATAAATGATGTAAGTGTAATAATTTTTTTGTTAAATTTAAAATTGTCTACTCAGATTTATTTATTTTTTGTAGTGTAATGTCATTTTTTAGATAAACAAATAATCACCAGGAACATACCTTGTATGAAAGTATTGTTAATTGTTGCCTCGATTTCTAGTAAGAGAACACATTAATTAATTATCGTTATTCTTAACATTGCATTTTATTTATAACTGATAACAAATGAGAATTTGAAATAATTACCTTCCAATATTGGAGTATCATTTAAATCAGGCAGAAGATTATGATTCTGCACATCTACAAAGAAATTGCAATATTTATTATGAAATACAAATTTTTCTTAAAAAAAGAATTTATTTAACTTATGATCTTTCGCTTGAAATATTAATAGTACTAAAACTTATAGTACCTTCACGCAAAGTATTATCATTTAAATCAGACAATATGTTATCACAATGTATAACTGTGATGATATTGTTTAAAATTTGTAGGTAATATAAAAGAACAAAGTAAGTCAAAAAAAATGATCTTAAATAAAGATTACCAATTGAAATACTAACCTCGTGATACAGAATTTGAGTTTAAATTAGGGAGAAGAGATTGTGTTGTCATATCTGCATAATATTGCATATGTATCATAAGTTGTATAACAATTCAATAATATAATAAAAAATTATAGAAGTATGACAATTTAAGTTAAAAAAACACAAATGCGAATATATAAAAATCAAGGATATTGTCGCTCACCATTTGTTATGTCAACGAAAGTTGGAACTCTTTCTTCACCTTGAAAAGAAGTGTTTCTGTACTTTGATGGTTCAACGTTGTCTAAGAAAGTGTTTCAAGCCATTTTAAGTCAGCATTTAGAACATCAACAGATATTGTAATAGAGATCAAAGGAGTTAATTTTACCTATAATTTTAATAATAAAACAAACATCTAAAATTAGTCTCACTACTCTAATATCGTCAACCTAACACTATATTTATACTCTCTTTTTTACACTTTACAAATTTATGTGACGTGGAATTAAGAAGCTCTATTATTTTGAAACTTCTTCAAGCAACTTGATTTGATCAAGTTTTTCTTAACATCTAAACTTATCTTGAATGCCTTTACACTCTTTTATCATAGATATACTATAATTACTGTTTCAACTGTATCTTAATTTTATATGCCATCATTATGATTAAAATTATCTTCTTACCTCATTTATAGATATAGTAGATCATATGTGCCAGTATCATCTAAAACTCTAACTTTTAGTTTGTACCTATGAATAGTTAATTTTGTTAGATTATTGAGTTTGTATGAGACATATATAGAGAAATTTGAATTTTGGCCATACCTACGGATTACTGATTCAACAAAACCACATTGTCTACAGTATAATTTCCCCCCCACTTCATCAACACCTTTTGCGCATTGTTTGCATGCTAAAAAAGACCATCCACGGTCTATTTCAAGATGAATTATCTTTGCAACAATATAATAATTCTCTTGCTGCAAATTTGTATTGTATATACAACTGTTATATTAAAAATAATGTAAAAGTTGTGTTGAATAAAAAATATAAAATTAAGTACTTACATGCCTACAGTCAATCAACTTCTCAATCTCATGTACTGTAACACTTCCCGATGCCAACTCAGTAGCAATAGATTGATTCCTTTGTGACGAAATCTGTGTAAGTCGTTGGGAGCTTTCTCCAGGAACAAACCTAATTCGTGATGAAAATTCATCAACTTGAGGAAGACTTGAATTGATATAAAGCTTGGAAGCATGCCAAGTGTTCTTCACCGAAATTTGGTCTGCATAGTTAATAATTTGGTAAGAGTTTATTTATTGTGCAATTAGCTTGAATAGCAAAGTAGAGACTTAAATAACCTCTAAATCGATGTGATCTAATCAACTGCATGACAACGACAATAGTCTTGTCATTGGACTCATTCAAATATGGCTTGATCTGATCCACAAAGTCACCCAAAAAAGTTGTTGAAATGTTTTTATTCCTACATAATTTATATGGTTAATCATATGAATAAAAATAATGAGTTGTTGAAGCACATATTCATTGAATTGTGGGATGTGTACTCATAATCCTGTATGTCAACGTTAATGAACGTTCGGACACTATCATCTTGTTTGATAGACTGTACATCCCCATAACTCACAACTTCTCCAATGATATCTACAACAATAGTGACGACATAAATTAATACAAAATAAATAATGATCGAAGTCTGAATAAGGAACATATATATAAATAATGTATTTATTACCAAATAGTTCTGTGTTATCAAATTCTTGTGGATTTGTAAGCTGTGTATATGATTTAAATTTGAAGATAGACATACTGAAATATGGATCCTCTATCTCCTCAACGACTGTCATTTTTTGAACATCAACTTAAATTTGTGGTCTTTGATCCTTAATTTCATAGTATTTGGACAAACCATAAAATTCTTAATAAAGTACAATCCCATTTCCTTAATACTTTCTCTGAAATTTGGAAATAGAGATCTGCCAAGACTCGCGTGAATGCGATCGCCCTACAGATACAATTAGTTACTTAATTAGCACTCCAATTTAGTATATAACTTCTTAATAAAATAATATCATACTTATAAAATATATTAAAAATACCTTTTCATCCATCAGAATAACCTCGATAGAAAAAGGACAATCAGGTCGATCACGATCCGTGTTTTCCCAAAGCCTGACAATACGAACTTTTAATTTCCAATACATTGACTTGCTGTTAATTTCGCTAATGAAATCAGTCGTAGCTGCCATAATTAATTCGTCCGTTCAATACAAAAGAAGTATGAAACAAAATAAAAACACTAATCAGCAAGAAGTGTAAAGAAGGAAAAAGATGCATACGGCCTATATTCAGCAGGGAAGTCTATATAAAGTGAGAGTTATGAGATAACTTCCATAAACGTGGAAGTTACAGCAACGTGGGTATCCTCTGAAACCACTACGGTTAAATCTATCCTTAATTATTTATAAGGATAATCATCATTTCATCACAATGATTTACTGTCAGAATTTGAAATTATAAAACTGTAAAAAAAATATAACTATCAGTTTTAAAACTACATTTTTTGGTGGAAACGTGAAAGTGAGTTTTATTTGGCTTGCTAACTTCCCAATTTTAAAAATGATCATATTATTTTTTTAAAAAAAATTTAATTAATTTTTAATATACTATATAACTATCAGTTTTAAAACTGCATTTTTTGGTGGAAACGTGAAAGTGAGTTTTATTTGGCTTGCTAACTTCCCAGTTTTAAAAATGATCATATTATTTTTAAATAAAATAATTTTAATTAATTTTTAATATACTATTTGATTTTAAATGTTTCTTTGCAATTTAATTTTTTAAAAAGCTGTTAAAAAACAATAACTAATTATTACCTAATAAGTTAATTTTGTCATAAAACTGCCACTTGTCTTTCTACAGCGCTGACACTTGTCATAGTTATAGGCTAGACTTTCTTGCTTTTAATAATATATAGATATAGATATAGATGAATGATGAAGTTAAAGAGTAGTATTGTTTCAAAGGCGTGCCTTATATGCTTTAGATGATTTTTAAGGATAAGGTTAGTTATTTTTTGAAATTTAAATTTTAAATTTTAAATTGATCATGGCTAATTTTGTGCTGTTTTTAAGGACGTGGGTTTTCTCTTCTTTCTTTTTTTTGGATTGACAGTTTTTTCTTTCTTTATATTTTTAAATAATAGTGGAGTTATATTAATGTGTAATTAAACTGATTCGTAATTTAATTTTTATTTTTTTTAAATCTGATTTTTAAAAATTAAATAATTGAGAAAATTTTCAATTGATTGTAATAATTACTTAAAATCATTTCTAAAATAAAATATATTAAGAGCTTGTGCTGTAAAATAAAAGTTACCATTAGTTTCTTAAAAACAAAGTAAATAAATAATTATAAATTTGTAATTTCTAAAATTTAGGAGCATTATCTAAAGCATTTATCCGTAAACTAAAATTTTCAACGTTTTAAAAAACTATTTAGAACTCCAATACTTTTTACGTTTTTAAAATTTTAATAATAAATGGAGATGTACACCCTCTATTTAATGTAATTTAGAGGCTTGGCTTAGATTTTTCTCTTTCTAGATGACGGGGTTTTAAATCCCCGCTATTACATTTATTTCCCGTCAGCTACCAAAACCACCTCTATTTAATGTAATTTAGTTTCACTTGAATTGTGGTCAAGTATGTTCGTCTTAAAATATTTTTCATGCATCTTTTGATTTTCAAGAATCAAACTATATATATGGATTTTAATATATAATTTAATATTGTATCATGTATTTTTTTTTCATACTGATATGAGAAGAATTCCTACTTGTAGTTATTTAATTTCCATATCTAAATTGTAATTTTAAAACGTGACAACTATTTTTGAATAGACAGAGTATTTGTGTGCTTTAGAAAATACTATATGTCAACCATCATGTGTAACTATAAATGGAAAGTTCAATGTTCAAAATATTTATAAACTAGGTAGGTACTTGTTTTTAAATAAACTAGCACACGTACATGATGTTGTGGGGCTGCACCTAGAGGAGCTACTTCCGGTACTGGCGGAGGAGCAAACCGCCTCTATGCAATCACTAGTCGCCAAGAGCAAGAGAACTCTCTAGATGTTGTCACTGGTATGATTCGAGTCTTTGACTTTTCCGTTATGCCTTGCTAGATCCAGGAGCGAGTTAATCTTTTGTAACTCCTTATGTTGCTATGAACTTTGATGTTCTTCCTGAGCAACTTAGTGAACCATTCAGTGTCTCTATGCATGTTGGTGAGTCTATTCTAGTAGAGAGAGTCTATCGTGATTGTCCTGTTTCCGTCAATCACAAAAGTATATGGCTGACTTAATTGAGTTAGACATGGTAGATTTTGATGTCATTCTTGGTATGGACTGGCTTCATGCCTGTTATGCCTCAGTTGATTGTAGAACTCGAGTAGTCAAGTTTCAGTTTCCAAATGAGCCAGTCTTAGAGTGGAAAAACAGTTCAGCAGTGCCTAAGGGTCATTTCATTTTATACCTTAAGGCAAGGAAGTTAGTTTCTAAGGGGTGTGTCTATCACTTAGTCCGAGTTAATGACTCAAGTGTTGAAGTACCTCTTATTCAGTCAGTTCCAGTAGTAAAAGAGTTTCCAGAAGTCTTTCCAAATGATCTTCATGGAGTCCCTCTTGAGAGAGATAGACTTCGGTATAGATCTTCTTCCAGATACTCCTCCTATATCTATTCCGCCATACAGAATGCCACCAGCAGACTTGAAAGAGTTGAAAGAGCAGTTAAAAGATATGTTAGATAAGGACTTCATTTGACCAAGTGTCTCACCTTGGGGAGCTCCGGTCTTAGCCTTTTTGTGAGAAAGAAAGATGGTTTCATTAAGATGTGTATATACTACCGTCAGTTGAACAAGGTTACCATCAAGAATAAGTATCCTCTTCCGAGAATTGATGATCTTTTCGATCAGCTTCAGGGTGCTTCTTGTTTTTCAAAAATAGACCTCAGATCAGGTTACCATCAGTTAAGAGTAAGGAAATGTGATGTTCCAAAGACAGCTTTCAAAACCAGATATGGTCATTTTGAGTTTTTAGTCATGTCCTTTGGTTTGACTAATGCACCAGCAACGTTCATGGATCTTATGAATAGAGTCTTCAAACCTTATTTAGATATGTTTGTTATCGTCTTCATTAATGACATACTAATCTATTCAAGGAATGAAGAAGATCATGATAGCCACCTCAGAATAGTACTTCAGACTTTGAAAGATAGAGAATTGTATGCCAAGTTCTGTAAGTGTGAATTTTGGCTTGAGTCTGTGGCATTTTTAGGTCATATTGTGTCTGGAGAGGGAATTAAAGTTGATACTCAGAAAATTGAGGCTATGCACAATTGGCCTAGACCCACATCTTCAACTGATATTAGTAGTTTCTTGGGCTTGGCTGGATATTATAGAAGGTTTGTAGAGGGGTTCTCGTCCATTTCGTCTCCTTTGACAAAGTTGACTCAGAAGACAGTGAAATTTCAATGGTATGAAGCTTGTGAGAAAAGCTTTCAGGAATTGAATAGAAGGTTGACTACTACCCAGTTTTGACTTTATCGGAAGGTACTCAAGGTTTTGTGGTGTATTGTGAAGCATCTAGAGTTAGTTTGGGTTGTGTCTTAATGCAGAATGGAAAATTTATAGCTTATGCCTCCAGACAGTTGAAAGTTCATAAGAAGAACTACCCAACCCATGACTTAGAGTTGGCTGATGTAGTGTTCACTTTGAAGATATGGCGTCATTACTTGTATGGTGTTCATGTTGATATATTCACTGATCACAAGAGCCTTCAATATGTGTTCACTCAGAAAGAGCTTAATCTCAGACAAAGGAGGTTGTTAGAGTTACTCAAGGATTATGACATGAGTATTCTTTATCACCCAGGTAAGGCTAATGTTGTTGCCGATGCCTTGAGCAGGTTGTCTATGGGCGGTACCGCTTATGTTGAGGAAGAAAAGAGAGAGTTGGCAAAAGATGTGCATAGGATTGCATGCTTGGGAGTCCAACTTATGGATTCCACAGAAGGAGAAATAGTGGTGACGAATGGGGTTGAATCATCACTAGTGTCAGAAGTTAAAGAAAAACAAAACCAAGATCCAATTTTGCTTGAATTGAAGGCAAATGTTCATAAGCAAAAAGTATTAGCTTTTGAACAAGGGGGAGATGATGTATTGAGATATCAAGGTAGATTGTGTGTACCTATGGTGGATGGACTCCAAGAGAGGATCATAGAGGAAGCTCATAGCTCTAGATATTCCATTCATCCGGGTTCCACAAAGATGTATCGTGACTTGAGAGAAGTTTATTGGTGGTATAGCATGAAGAAGAGCATTGCTGAATTTGTTGCTAAGTGTCCAAATTGCCAACAAGTGAAAGTTGAGCACTAAAGGCCCAGTGGTTTGGCGCAGAATATAGAACATCCAGAATGGAAGTGGGAGAAGGTAAATATGGATTTCATCACAGGTTTTCCAAGGTCTCGCAGACAGTGTGATTCTATTTGGGTGATTGTCGACAGAATGACAAAATTAGCCCATTTTTTGTCAGTAAAGACTATCCATTTAGTAGAAGATTATGGATGGTTATATATTCAAGAAGTGGTAAGACTTCATGGAGTACCAATCTCCATTATTTCAGATAGGGGTGCACAATTTACTGCACAGCTCTGGAAATCTTTTCAGAAAGGTTTGGGTTCGAAGGTTAATTTAAGTACTGCCTCGGGTGATATGGTTATATGTTCTTTTATCATGGTGTAGGCTATCCGCGTATGTAGAAGTTTGTGGTTCTATAGTCAATATGTTTTTTGGTATCGGCT
>JAJOOS010007916.1:0-45327 GCA_029582725.1 Solanum chiquidenum
TAAAGGAAAGGCTAAAATACCAATAATAAACAAACGAATAATAAATAAAGAAATACAAGATATTAAGGCTAAAAATCCAATTAAATATGTACATTTAGGAGGAACAGAAATACTAATAAAAGCATGTTTTAGAGAAGGAATAGATACACCCATAGAAATATACTTGGCGGATGATAGAATTATATAACCCATAGAAAAAAGTATAATAAGTGCAGTAAAAGGTAACCTCATCTACCAAAAATTTAAATTCATAATAAGTAACTACTCAGTGGCAATAAATGATAGAAACATAGATAAATCACTAGTATTATATTGGAAAATTTAGTATGATAAAAATATGAAAATATATATACTTGCGAAGATAATAATAGAGGGTTATTACAACAGATATTATACACCAATGACAGATACATGAGCAGAAGCTAATATATGTAAATACAATTGTTTACCAGAAAATAAATGGGAAAAATTAAAAACACCGATAGTAGTAACAGGATTTAATAATGAAGGAAGCATGATCACATATAAGGCAAAAAATATAAAAATACAAATATGGGATAAGATATTAACCATAGAAGAAATATATAACTTTGAACTTACAACTAAAGATATGCTATTAGGAATGCCATTTTTAGAAAAAGTATACCCACATATAATAACAAAAACACACTGGTGGTTCACAACACCATGTAAACAAAAAATAGGAGAAAAAAGAGTAAATAACAAAAAACGAAAAAACAACAGAATGGATAAAAGGAAGTGAAAAAATTACACAAAAATTAGGAAATATAAAAGAAGAAGACCCTAAAATAGAATTAATTATATTCTCTATAGATAAAGTAAAAATAATCCAAGATAAGCTAGAATTATTATATAATGAAGATTCTTTACAAGGATGGGAGAAACATAAAACAAAAGTAAAAATTGAGCTAATCGATAATAATAGTATAATAACCCAAAAACCATTAAAATATAATTTCAATGATTTAACAAAATTTAAAATACATATAAGTGAATTACTAGAAAAAGGATATATACAAGAAAACAATAGTAAGCATACAAGCCCGGCATTTATAGTAAATAAACATAGTGAACAAAAAATAGGAAAAAGTAGAATGGTTATTGATTATAGAAATTTAAATGCAAAAACTAAAACATATAATTACCCAATACCAAACAAAATATTTAAAATAAGACAAATACAAGGATATAATTACTTTAGTCAATTTGATTGCAAATCAGGATTTAATAAAATCCTATATGGAACGTAATTAAGAACTAGAGGTTGCTACTAGGAACTACCCTATTTGAGCCTCCACCTCAAAGTTTTGTCGATGTTAAGTTAAATCCCAACAGAATAGATAAAGCCAATTATCAAAACATAACATTAGGAAAGGCAATAATTATAATACCAAACCAGATCATGAAGTCTTATAAGAGTAGCTCCTTTAAGCCATGATTAAGGCATATATGAGAAATCCTTTCACCAATCATGATTATCTAAGCATGTGAGAAAACCTTTCAAAAATTGATGATACTTATCTCAAAAGATACCTTAAATCATAAACATCTTTCTACATAACATTCATAATTCATATTCATAACTTCATGTGTTCCTCATAAATTCATAGTCAAAATCATGAATAATGTATGAGTCCTAAAGAAATTTATTTGAAATCATGTAGTTTATTCAAAACATTCATAGGAAGATTGAATTTGAACAATTAAATCAATATCAATTAAGACCCTTAGAGATCACATGAAACCATAAGCAATGTAGGTGAAATTGAGTTGGAAACATAGAAATCCTTTGAGACTACTGGAGCAATAAAATCCAATGGTGAAATCCGACATACCTTGATGACCGAGTATATCCGACATATGTTCACTATGAAAAGTTCAAAGGGAAACCTAATTATGCATATGCAATTAATTCTTGCTGGTATGGTATACACACTTCTCAATTTCTTTGTCTTAGATTCATTCCCCATTCATGTGGGGGATTGTTGGGTTTTAAAAGGTGTGAATGGAAAAAGAAGAGTGGTCACTTTTATAAAGAGCTGTGACTTTAATGAAAAGTTGTGAATTTTATGAGGAGTTGTGGCTTTTATGAAAAGTTGTGACTTTAATGAGTTGTTTGCTGACACCACCAGTGAGTAAGATCGTTCTATCCATGGGGGATATATTCCATTAACCTCGGGTACTTGAGGGGAATAATTTACTTAAGGGGACACTTTGCATTCAGTAGGCTTGATTTTCTTCTTTGAGAAAAATATTTTGTATATTTTAATCTCTTTCTGATTATATTTTCTTTACTGGTTTTAATTTTTGAGTTTTAAAAATACTCTTTAAACTTGGTTTGTTCTTATCAAGTTCTCAAAAGTTTTTGATCTAAGTATCTTAGGAGTACATGATGAAGAACACAACATTGCATACGCTCACCTTGCAAGAGAATGGAATGAAGTAGGAAGAGTTTTGATTCCTTTTATGCAAGCAAATAATTCAAGCCCTAGTAACACCCGTTCAAGAAGTAGGAAGAGAGGTGATTTTTACTTTATTAATGGACAAGATAATATGTTTCTTAGATAGTGCGATTAATATATATTCTTGAAATCAAATATATAATACATTTATTACAATAAATCATGGTTAGAAATTTATTTTGGTCAATAAAATCTTTGTTGCAAATCTTGGTGAAAGGATCGATCATTTCACAATAATGAATTGATGAAAATAAATATTGAAAGTTTAAATCATACCAAAAAAGGAAAGAAGCCACAAAATAAAATTACTTCAACATGATGGAAAATACCGAAGAAGAATAAAGTAGAGAGAAAAGAGAGAAGTCATTTTATTTCTGCTATATGATCAATTTACAATGAACAAAACCTCTTTATTTATATTATAGTGATAAATGAATTTAGTCCCCACTAAGGATTTCTAACTTTTCGCCAAACACCAATATCATTGAAAGTTAAATTCCATTATGTTTAATAAATAACTATGACAGTTTATATCAGAACTCAAACATAGCTTTAATTTGATAGATTACTTATAAACTCAAACATAACTTATTTGTCGCTAAGATTTTGAAATGGCAGCCAAATGCTGACACAACCCTCAAGACTCAAATACAGACAAAAGTATATCAATTCATTGATTGCATCAATGTAGTTTAAGCAGGAATATGGGAACTCTTAACTTTTTTAAACTCTTTCTCAGAGGTATTTCATTACTCAATACATAGACCACAAATTTGTAAATACCAAATAAAAGATGACTATTTTTCCCCATTAGATTCATTAGAACTATTTAATATTGGAAAACAATTTCTCTTTTGTAAGGTAAATAGTTTATAAGGAACGTAATATTAGAATGACTTGGAAAGCGCACGATTTTCTCTTTGTATTTAGGGTTTTGCACCATTTCCCCCCTTTCTTCATATATTTAGCAACTCAATTTCTTGTGAATTGGAAAAAATAAACGAAATTTTAGAAGTACGACATGACTAGTAGCTCTGATGAATTGGATAATGACATTGTTTGTAAATATACAATTTTGGTTATGAATGAAAATATGCAAGTTACCAAAAAAAATATAGTGGAATAACAAGTTTTCATAGGTCGATTTTAAGATTGTTGCTTAGCAACATAAATGGAATGAAGAAACTAGATTACCTGCATAATACATTCAAATAAAGCACATGAAATGAAACATGTGTAAAGAAACTTGTAGTGTCTTTCCTTCCCGGTAAATCATTAATGATATTTCAGGAAATGTCCAAAGAAGGGAATCATTATATAGTTAGTCCATTATTATCATACTAGCAAAGAAGTACATGTAATAAATTTTCACTCTATTTTTAACAAATATTGAATGACGATTTTCAATCTAAATCTTTTTTTCTTTAATCTCTTGACCTTTCTACGAATAGAGTCACATGTCATTTCCTTTATATATTTATTAAAAGTGCCAAAGTTCTATGTTTTACCGAGGGGTTATTATTTTGTCAAGGGTACGAGAATTATTATGATTGTAATCATGTAATCGAATATATGCTTCAACATAGAACATGAGAAAAGTTTTCTACTTGACAACAATAGAAAAAATCATCAAGGGCACTAATTCTTCATCTCATGTTACATAATGAGGTTGTTTATGTAGGGTAGAATCCTCTCTATGTATTTAGGTGTCCTTGACTCAAGAGAGTCTCAACCTTCTTCTCTCTCAAGTGATAAGGATATATACTTTCAGTTCTGTAGATTACCACATTGTTTATAGCATTGTTAATACAAGGTGGTATGCTACATGATACAACACCATAATTAATAAATTAAATTTAGCTTGTCAAGACTTGTTATGTGCAACATTTGCATACACTACACTTCACACAAATGTACTTTCCTCCATAGATATTTAATATAAAAAAATTCCAGAGTCAAAATAAGTAGTTTGAAAGCATACATAATCTTGTATTTGAGTTAAGATATCATAAATTTGGGTTGAAAAGACATATTTAGATTTGTTGTGATCTCATCTTTCACATTTAATGCACACACATAATTTGATGTTTTATTCTAGTAAGACATTACTTTCATATAACATTCTACCAATAACAAATGTATCTTTAACTCAAGACAACCTAAAGAAGAGAACCTCTTAATATTTTGATTGAGATGTGTAAATTTCAAATAAGATAATTTGGTGATCAAAATAAGGTATTGTACATACAATAATACAATGATGATCAAATTTAAGAATAACAGCTGGAACAAATCCATGATAATACTATTGAGGATGGATAAGTTTTTGGTCTTCGATTATAGGATTATAAATACAGTAATTCTCCCACCCTAACAAAGGAATAACCCACTACTAGAAATTAGAACTTTGATCCTTTTAGGAAAACAATCAAAGCAAGGACCGGTAATTTTATTAAATTGAAATTCAATCCCCTTTTGGTCAATCATGTCCTCATTCGATTCATTAGATCTATTAGTCACATCATCCTTCTAAGATTTCATTTATTTTTAATGCATAGGTAATTGAGTTGCTTAAAAATCAAGGGAAATGGGAAAAAATGGTTGAAAAACTATTGCAGTGATGATAAAAATCATGCACGAACCAAATCATTTCAATACTATTAAGTTAAGAAATACCTCTGAACATAGCTTTATATAAGCTAAGAGTATTTTTCCTTCCTACCTCTTAAATATCATTGATGCTATCGATCAACATATTTAGATACTTCTATCATTATTTGGATGCTGACTATTGTGCCTGCATTTGGATGTCAGTGCACAATCCTAGCAACAAACTAAATAATAAATTGTACACATATGTATATAACATAGAAACCAAAATCTATAAATAAAGTTACCCTTTTAGCGAAATTCAATATCGTGACCATTTGATGTAAATGTTGTTGATTGCTGATATATTTTCCTTTTTTCTCTTACTAGAATATTCGTTAGCAAAAATTGCACCCCAAAAGATTTCTTTTTTGCCAATGTAAGGAAAATTAAGTGAATTCATTATATTATAGTTTGAAAGTGTAACAAAGCACACAATTGTATTTACAATAGATCTAGTTCTTCGAATATAAACTGAGTCATCAAAGATGTCATATATATAGATTTGGTTTCTAAACTATTAAAA
Organism: Solanum chiquidenum; assembly: GCA_029582725.1. Lineage (NCBI taxonomy): Eukaryota > Viridiplantae > Streptophyta > Magnoliopsida > Solanales > Solanaceae > Solanum > Solanum chiquidenum. The sequence continues at coordinate 5,659 of JAJOOS010007916.1, forward strand.
AACATGTTCTATTTTTTTTTAATTAAAAAATAGTTATTGATCCAACAAAAGAACGAACAATTTTTTTCAATACCACAACTATTGCGGCATACATCATTTGACAATTTTTAGTTTGCTTATTAGTAGCATCATTTTTTCTCTCTAAAACACATCTATCTGTTTTTATCAATTTAACGAAAAAAGGGAAGGGATTTGAGGACGCTACTCTTGTGGCATAGGTGTATGGAATGAGGTTTTTACCCCTTTTAGATATACTGCCAGAGGTTTACTAAAAAAAAATTAACTTGGAGATTCTATAATGATTAATTATAAGACTCTTCAATTATCACGACCCAGGGGTACCCCATAGATGATAATGACATTTAGAACCCCTAAGGACTCAATACAAGCCACTTAGCATATCATAACATAAAGTAGTACAACAATAAAGAGTAAAAGAACATTTATGTCCAAAACAGTTTTATAGAAGAGCGGAAGTCTAACTCACGTCTCAACATAGCCATCTATTAAAATCAAATGAAAGTGGGCCTTGCCCATTCATCATGTTCCAAAAGGAAATACGAAAGAGAAACTACAATAAGGAAAGTTTATCCTCGAACCATGAGGACTCATCGAGCTCGGAAAGAATCAAAGTCAAAGCTCTACCCACTAGATTGGAAACCCTTCATGTCGGACCCTACATTTGGGAAAAATATAGGCAAGCATATGCGTTAGTACAAAAATGCACTAAGTATGATATATATGCATAAAATAATTTAAAACATGCTAGGAAGGACATTTTATTTCATGACATGCAATTGCCAATTAAAACATGATATAAGAGGGTCAGAAAATATAAGTCATGACATCATGGTCAATGAAGGCTAACTCATCTTTACTCCTTTGAAAACGTATGAGATACTTATTTAAGTAACCTTAGTGCATTAATAAACTTGTTGTGGGAAAATTAGTCTTAACCGACATAGAGACCATCAGAGCTAAAACATGATCACCTGGTGTCTCCCACAACAAAAAAGGTAGTTCTACTTGCCTAAGGTAGAACCATGAACTTCTAGCTTAAGTGTATCCACTAGTTAATCAACATATGAGGGCACATAGTTTAACGGATATGGAGATTGCTACTAGAAAACCAGCCTCTGCTAACGGGAGAGCTTCCATCTCATGAGACTTCTTCTAGAAACCCGACCTCTACTAACGGAAAAGCTCCCATCTCAATGTCAATATCCACTCGGTGCTAAGAATAATTCCCACAAAATAGTATTTTCTTACTTATTCTCATTATCCATGGAAAGGCATGTCATCTTGCCAATCCAAGATAGTTCATTAGGATAGCTCTTATTCATTGATTCAATTAGGTGAGAATAGCCTTTTAACCTACGAATCCTTTCTATGTGAGAAAAGCTTTCACATCATGGTTGTAAGTGTTTTTATGAGAATCACCTTTTATCAACACAACAACAACAACAACATTGGCACTTCACTCTCAAAGCACCCTTAAAGCATTTACATAAGATCATGCATAAACTCATACTTTTCCCCTTTCAAAATTCAAAGCTACTTTCAATCACCAAATCTAGAATTCTAGCATTAGATAGAGAATTTATAATAAATTCATGTAATTATATTACTTCATGATTTAGATCATAAAACTCTTCTTTCATAATTAACAACCCAACTCTATGAGATCAAAATTTGGAAAACATGGGGTTTTTCATGGGTTCATAGGGGAAACATCATAAAAGTATTGTAAATCATCAATTCATGCATATTTAGACATAATTAAACCATTAAGATCAATAATCAAAATAACCCATGGTGTTTGAAGTAAACCCAAGCTAATTGGAGAATTCTACCTTTTGAAATAGAGGGATATTTGAGAGGAGTTGGTTTTCTTTTGAGAATTTGGAAAAATGACTTAAATAGAGTGAATTTTGGGGTAAAAAGACTTATATATGGGTTCTAAATATAGGCAAAATGACATAGTATAGGAATTAACTAATTAGGAAAATACCCAACTGACCCTAAAATTAAGGCAACCATCTAAGACCCCAGCGACAGACCGTGGTTTGACCCATGGCCCTTCATGGTGGACCATCGATCATGGTCAGAAACACACTTTTGGGGTCTCAAACCATGGACCGTGGTCTGACCAACGGTTTGTTGGTCAGGACGTGGTTCTTTGACCTTTTGGATTTCTGAGGAGGGCCATCCACGGACCATACCTACTGACCGTGGTCCCATCCATGGGCCTTGGTTAGTCCTCGTGGTTTGGCTCTTGCTGCACTTGTAAAGCTGCAATAAGCCCCTTTTTAGATACGGGGTGTTATAATATCTCAGCCTTTGGAACATTCATCCTGGAATGAGATTTAAACTTGTTCTAAAAGAGTAAGAGAGGAACTAACAATCCAACTTATGATGCAATGCATACAACCAAGGAGGAACTATCGACATCAAGCTAGGACATTTCCAGAACATCTCATAGGGGTGAAATTAACTCTAACAGCCCATAATGCATGCAATATCATCAAAATGCACAAAATCAAGGAGAAAACATTAGCTCCAAGCTAAACATACTCAATGCATCATAAGGAAGTAGGAACTACATCTAACGATCCAAAATGCATGAAATTTCAGATTTCTCTTATCCAAGGAGAACTACCTTCTCAAAGATAAATACTCTCTCAACACAATATTATGGAGCCTTTATGCATTTCATTCACAAAAATAACGTAGCTAATGCATGTTCAACAATCATCTGATGAAGTCTATAGGAACTCATACTCAATGCACAACAACATGAGGAAATAAACCATACAAGTAATTTCTTTCAAAACTTAAGCTTTTTCATGGACATGCATAATTATATGGAAATCATGGTAAAATATAAATCACACATGACTCCCAACACATGAAAAATAAGAGGAACTCATTACCTCAAGCTAGAGTAGGAGTAGCAGAAAAGAGATGAGGATATCGGGACTTCATACCGGCCTTAGCCTCAGAAGTAGCACCCTCAACTAAATGATTCCTCCATAACACCTTCACGGAGGGAACTTCATTCTTACTCAACTTTTTGACTTGCTTGTCTAAAATCATAACATGTACATCTTCATAAGCAAGATTCTCGTTAACCTCCAAACCCTCTAAGGAAACTATGGTTGTTGGATCCCCAACACATTTCTTCAATATAGAGACATTGAAAACCTGATGCATTGATGCCAACTCATTTGGCAAATTTAGCTCATATGCAACCATGCCAACACGCCTCAGAATCTCATATAGAAGTAAAAAATGAGGATTAATCCTCCCTTTGTACCCAAACCTCATAACACCCTTCATGGGTAAGATTTTCGAATAAACCCAATCATGAACCTCAAATTCAAGATCCCTCCTTCTAATAGGCATAAAACTCTTGCAGACTTTGGGCCGTTCCCAATCTCTCTCTAATATGCCGAATTTGGACCGTTCCTAATCTCTCTCTCTAAACTTTAGCTTTGAACAATAATGTTTCAGACTTTGCCTCTATTTTTGAGTTCTAAGTTTGGAGAGGGTTTTGAAGAACTTGAAGGTTCAAAGGGTTTCAACTCTAAGATTTTGTACTTGGGTCTTGTGGATTCTTCACTCCTGACTTGTTTTGAGACTTAAATCTTCATACCCATTTGAATGCAAACTCATATTGGTATAAATTTCTATCTCTTATCCATGTCTAGCTAAAATCGTAATTTTTGGGGTGTGATTTTCTGAATATGGGTTAGATTATCTGTTGGGTCTTGCTTGTTGATGGTTTATTTGTTGTTTAAATGTGATTTCATTTAGTAGTTGTGTTGGAACTTAATGAAATTGTAGTTGCAAATATGATTTCAACTTTGTATTTTCGGCTTGGTCGAGAGAGAGGTCGTAAAACTAAGACTACTAAATTGATGGCCAGTGGGATTGGGTCGACATGAGGTTCAGCTCGAGAGAGTGAACCCTAGTCCTTCTCCCACACACTCATCTCAAGAGAGTGAGTGAGCTAAGGCGGAGGCTATTCTTCATGCGGCAACTCGGTGTACGAGAGAAACTGAGTTGATTTGGGGGGGTAAGTTGCTCGAGAGAGAATATACCCCCACTATGGTCTAGCCTAGTCACAAATATTCAACAAATTTACTATCAAAATCATGTACCCAATGATCTAGTTTAATCCGTATTCCTATCACATCACAAGAATCTCATCTCCTTGATTAGTACTCTTTGCATTTTAGCTGATTTTTGCTTACTTGTTACAAACACCTATTGTTAACTGACACTTTTGTGTCACCCCTTAGATTTAGTATGTTTGTATTCAACAATGTTTTTAGCTATGACTAATTAGAACTTAATTTTATTTTTCTATTAATTCTCATGCCCAATCCGATGGGACTCGACCCCAACCCTTGGTTGGGTTACTTTACTATTGTACGATCATAGACACTTGCATTGGAAGTTGTGTCTTGATTACGCAAACATCAAAATGGCGCCTCTGCCGGGGAGTGGTGTTACTTAAGAATTCTTTATTTAGTAAAAAAATTTTCTTCTTACTTGTAGTTCACTTACTTAATTTTCAGTTTTGTTTCTATTGTTTGTGTTGAAAACAGAAAGCATGAGTGTTAATGGCAGCAATGACAGCCAGGTGGGCCACCAAGGTGACATCATAAATCTCAACGATGTCCAAGAGCCCAATATTAATGACCCCCATCTCATGGAAGGTAATAGGGCCATCCGTTTACCTCCAGCCGAGGGAAATGCAGTGTTCCACGTAACAAGTACTCTGTTGCAACTCTTCAAAATAAAGGGACTTTTTAGTGGATTGTCTCATGAGGATCCTCACGAACATCTTCGAAACTTCGTAGATGTGTGCAGACCATTCTCTTTCCAAAATATCTCTCAAGAATCAGTTCGGTTAAGGCTATTCCCTTACTCGTTGATGGGAGAGGCGTGCAAGTGGCTGCCAGAGTTGTCTCGTGAATCCATCACTTTTTGGGAGTAATTGGTAACCACATTTAATGTGTGATTTTTCCTTCCTTCTTTCGAAGATGATGACTCTTCGGGATAGTATCCAAAGCTTTAAGCGTTTGGAGGGCGAGCCAATCCATGAGACTTGGCTGCGATTTAAAAAGTTGGTGCTACAATGCCCGACTCATGGTCTGCCCGACAATGTCTTGCTACAGTACTTTTACCGAAGCTTGGATTCATTAAACAAAGATGTCGCTGATAAACTTTCACCTGGAGGCCTGATGCAACAACTGTATGCAGTAGCAGCCCAACTCTTAGATGGCATGACGACCATCAATTGGGAATGGTACACTCGTGAGGACCAAGTCTCCCCTCTCACATTCAAGCTATCCAAGGAGCAGATGGAAAAAGATAATGAGAGAGACCAAAACATGGCCAAGATCATGATACATCTTGACATTTTATCTAAAAATATTATGGAGGCTGGTTCCCGTGGTGTCAACGTTGTGGAGGTCGGGTGTGCAAATCCTCAAGAGGCAAAATTTGAAGCCTTGTATAATGAGGAAGTGAACTTCCTAGCAAACCAAGGCGGTGGTTATCGTTCAAACTACCCAAGGCAGGGTGGTAACCAAGGTTGGGATAGAGATGAAGGATGGAAGGATCGTGAATGGAGAGACTAAAATCCTAATTGGAAGGATGGGGAGAAAGACAGGTATGTGCCTCCCCATGAGCGCCAAAAGCCAAAGGATTCAAAGGGTGGTAGGTATGAGGATATACTTTCTCGTATCCTCAATAAAGTTCAAGGGTCAGATAAGATCTTGAAAGAGATGAAAGAGGCTGTGTCGACCCTTAGCCAAACCGTTACCTCCCATTCAGTATCAATTAAGCAGCTAGACACCCAAATGGGTCAGATGTCGTCTCACCTAAATCCGAGACAGAAAGGGGGTTTGCCTAGTGACACTATGGTCAACCCCAAAAATGAGTTTTGAAGGTGGACCTGCGTCGTGCCACGATGTTAACTAAGGCGTTGTTTGGGAGGCAACCCAAAACCATTTATTACTTTATTTTGCTTTGATAAAATAATGGTGTGTTGATTATGCAGATGGAAGTGTGGAGAGTGAACGAAAAGTGCAGATTGGCGAGTTATAGGTCCATTCATCGAATCGCCGAAGGGTTCGGCGACCCTGAACCAGACCACCGTTAGACTCAAGACCAATTTACATTGGAGTCTGTAAAACTCAGCGACCTCAAAAAATTATTGGCGAGCCGATCATGTCGGCGATCTCAACGGAGACTGCCGTTTGGACTCCCACAATACATGGAGGTTCTATAAAATTTGGCGAGGAAAATGACTACTTGGCGTTACACCAAATAGTTTGGAGATCGGGACTAATGTCGCCGATTAGGCGAAAACTGGATGGTGTTTCAAGCCAAAGGTTTAAAAGTTTCAAACTCATTCCCTTTCCCTCACTCTTTCATCTTCCCAAACTCACACCTGCACTCTAGTTTTACATTTCTTGCATTTCTGGAGTATTTTTAGTATCGAATTGTGCTACGAGTTGGATTACATTACTTCGTAGCAACTCAATATCCATTAGATTGGCATAAAAGGTTGGTACTTCAAATCCCCATTCATTTTGTCGAAATTGTACTCATTTGCAATTTGATAATCTTGTTGAATTATGCTGGGCCTCTCTAATTGGATCGGATTGCTTAATTGCCTATTTCTAATCGATAACTCTTGCTTGAATGATGAAATCCTTCTTTCTAGTACGCTAAGTTAAATTAATTTGCAATAGGGAGTGATTTTATGTTACGGGTCTTAGTCAGATTTGTGTTGTAGGATCTTAAATTACATTTTCAGGGGTTGCAGGGCTGATTTCAAGAAGTTAGGTTGATAATAGGCACGATGAGTCATTTCGGTGAGCTGAGATGAGCTCACCGAACCACTCAACAGTTTGCCTAGTTGCCCTACCTTGCCTTTGATATCATGCTTTATGTGTTGTGGCTTATGTACCTTTCGGCGAGAAGCATGAGGTCGCCAAAAGCACTCGGCGACTCACCGAAAGTCTTCTTGTACTCCCTTTGTCTGCAACCCTGACCCCTTCTACACTGTAACTTTTTGTGGACACCCCTTTGTTTGCCGAAAGTATTCAGTGACTCGCCGAATGGACTGCTAAGTCTGCCTGAAACTGATGGTCTTTGGTTTGCTTGTCGAATATTTTCTAACTTTATCTCAAGGCTTTGCAGACATGGCCAAACCAAAAGTTGCAGGAAGAAATATGCCACCTCGACATATAAAGGAACAAAACTCAGAAGAGATGCAGGGACGACAGATCACCCCAAAGCAAGGAGCGAGAACAAGAAAGCCATTTCCAGTAGGAGGATTCCTATTGACCCTAATGTCCCTTCATGGGCTCCAGGGTTCATTAACGCGATACATTCCTTTGGAACAACTCACTATTTGGACAATATGGCTATGGCTAATATCGCTGCAACAATTGAGGCAAACACAGATAATGAAAACCAGAGTCAGAATGACAACACTCCGGATACTGATGCCCAGACAGATGGAGCAACTGCTTAGACATGATTCCCTCTTTACCTCCCTGTCTGTCTTTCTTTATTTTACCTTTCGGATTCTGTGTTTTTTGCATTTGAGGACAAATGTTTTTTATTATGGTGGGGTGAGGCCCACCTTTGTGTGCCAATCGTGAATTGTGTTTTGTTTGAGTATTTGGGTTGTGAGCTATAATGTTGTGTTAATACTATTTTTGTGGATGTTTGAGTTTGTGGCTTCTTTTGCTTTAAACTGCAAAATGATTTTGACCATTCCAAAAATTTTTGCCACCTCTCGTGTGTTAAATGTGGCTGTTCTTTTGCAAAATTTAAGTCTCGATTCTGATCAATACTGATGAATTGAATAGTGCTCATGATCAAACGAACATTAATGTGCGGCTATGATGAGGCAAAATAAATTTGCATAGACAATATGTGAACTCTTTGCATCTCATTGTGATTAGCCACATATCAAATTGATTCTCTTGTGATGACTGTTGCACACTAGCGAAAGTGTGAAGTCTTGTTTGACTTTAGTGTCGATGCCTTGGGTGATGAACTTACTGTGAACCATGCATGACTACACCTAGAGTTTGCCCTATTGGTCATCGATTAAGTAAGGCTATCTCTTGATATGATCTTAGGCAACATCGAAGAGTGTGAGCCAATTTGACAGATACCTCTTTGTGGCCTACCTTGTGAGCATGTGTGAACCTATTTTGAACACCCCTTGAGCCTTACTCTTCTTTGGAATAAACTTGATGAAAACTAGACCATTCTTTATCCATTACCCATAACCCTCATGAAGTTGTGGTTAGTTTGAATAGCCAACTTAGGCCAAAAGCCTAGGTTGGGGGTGTGGTGAAAAGAGAAGGCAAATCAAGAAGTGCAAGAAATTCCCTCTTACCCATGGTTTTGAGAAAAATTGAACCCCTCCATGCAAAAAAAAAAGAGAGAAAAGAGAAAGAAAAAGAAAAAGAATGAAAAAGAAAGTTGTGGAATAAAGTACAAAAGAAATGGGGTTTCCAAACAATCCATGGAAAGTGAATAACATGATGACTTATGAGCACTAAAGAGAATGATGAAGGAATAGGAAAGGAAGTGTTATAAGCACCTCATTTTATGAGGATGAAAGTCACTGAGCCTAAATGAACATACCTTTGCACTCAACCCCATTATAAGCCTTGAAAAGACTTTCTGATCTTGAGTAAGCCGAAATAAATGTTGATTGGAAAATATGGGCAAACCTATGGGTGAAAGCATGCATTGTGTTCTTCATTGTGAGAGTGAGCGTTGCATTTGATTCCAGAACTTTAAATGATTAAACCTTTGTGGGTGACTATGGAATCATCCTTTCTGTGAGGTAATTCGAATACTTTTGTTGAGCTCGAACTTGCATTTGAAGCAAGTATTGTGAGCTTGAGAATCTTTGAGAATGGTGTGTCACAACTTGAATCTTTGGGTACACATTTGATCTTTGCATAAGTAAATTGAGTCTTGTTGTGTGCATTCATGATTGAGTCTGGTGTAGCACTATTCGAGACCTACTTTTTGAAGGGCTAAACTTGAGTTTTCTTAAGGACAAGCAAGAGTTTAAGTTGGAGATGTTGATGAGTCCACAAATTGGACTCATTTAGGGCTATATTTTGATAGAATGAGTGTCCTCAAATACATACTTTGTCTCAATATCTGATGAAAAAACCCTTAAGTTTCAGGTATTTGGAGTTTGAGGGAAAGCATGGACACTACTTAGCATAAAGGAACAAAGGCAGCTGAAAGAATGAAGAAATGTGAAGATCTGAGAATCGCCGAACCCGTTCGGCGAGTCATCAAAAGGTCTTATCCTCACCTTTTGTTCCAGTGTGCTGAGCCCTGAAGGAAAGGATCAATTCGGTGATGAAAAGGAACAGTCGGTGTGTCGCCGAGTAGTTCTGTGAAGCAGTACTATGTCGCCTAATGATCCAAAACACGACGATGCTGAAGGCTAACGCAAGACAACGATGAACTAGACCAAAGGGTGGATTGCTGAGTTGATCGGCGATTCCGACTAACTTCACCGAGTGATCCTTCGCAGCATAGATTTTTGAAAACTATAAATACTCGTTGAGAGTAATTATTCTAGTATCGAATTTTTAGCTTTGAACAGTAATTTTTCAGACTTTTCTTCTATTTTTCAGTTCTAAGTTTGGAGAGGGTTTTGAAGAACTTGAAGGTTCAAAGGGTTTCAACACCAAGATTTTGGACTTGGGTCTTGTGGATTCTTCACTCTTGACTTGTACCCAATGATCTAGTTTAACCCATATTCCTATCACATCCCAAGAATCTCATCTCCTTGATTAGTACTCTTTGCATTTTAGCTGATTTTTGCTTACTTGTTACAAACCCCCATTGTTAACTAACACTTTTGTGTCACCAATTAGATTTAGTATGTTTGTATTCGACAATGTTTTTAGCTAGGACTAATTAGAGCTTAGTTTTATTTTTCTATTAATTCTCAAGCCCACTCCCTTGAGACTCAACCCCAACCTTTGGTTGAGCTACTTTACTATTGTACGATCGTAGATACTTACATTGTGTCTGGATTATGCAAACATCAGAATCCTTTCTATGTGAGAAAAACTTTCACATCATGATTTTAAGTGTTTTATGAGAATCACCTTTCATCAACACAACAAAACCAACAACAACAGTGGCACTTCACTCTAAAAGCACCCTTAAAGCATTTACATAGTTTCCATAAGATCATGCATAAACTCATACTTTGCCGCTTTCAAGGTTCAAAGCTACTTTCAATCACCAAATCTAGAATTCTTTCATAAGATAGGGATTTTATCATAAATTCATGTAATTATATTACTTCAAGCTTTAGATTATAAAACTCCTATTTCATAATCAACAACCCAACTCTATGAGATCACAATTTGGAAAACTTAGAGTTTTGCATGGGTTCATAGGAGAAACATCATAAAATCATTATAAATCATCAATTCATGTATATTTAGACATAATTAAACAATTAGGATCAATAATCAAAAGAACCCGTGGTGTTTGAAGAAAACCCTAACTAATTGGAGAATTCTACCTTTTGAAATAGAGGAATTTTGTGATTCCATGGGTGGAAGGAATCCATGGATTAAAACTACCATACCTCAAATTCCAATTTCCTATCTTCAATGGAAAATTTGGATCCTTAGCTTGAAAACCTACGTTGAATCTACTTCTTCTTCTTCAAGTTCTAGAGAGAGAATATTTGAGAGGGTTGGTTTTCCTTTGGGAATTTGGAAGAATGACTTAAATGGGGTGAATTTGGGGGTAAAAAGACTTATATATGGGTTCTAAATATGGAAAAATGACATAGTATAAGAATTAACTAATTAGGAAAAGACCCAACTGACCCTGAAATTAACTGCAAGGTGACCATCCACGGACCCTAGTCGACGGACCGTGGTTTGACCCACGGTCCATTTCGTTGAACTGTTGATCATGGTCAGAAACTCACTTTTGGGGTCTCGATTCATGGACCCCCAACCATGGATCGTGGTCTGACAAATGTTCTTTTGGTTAGGCCGTGGTTGTTTGACCTTTTGGATTTTTGAGAATGACAATCCATGAACCACACCTACGGTCCGTGGTCCCATCCATGGGCCGTGGGTGGTCCTCATGGTTTGGCTCCTGCAACACATGTAAAGCTGTAATATGACCCTTTTTGTATACGGGGTGTTACATGAATGGTCAAAAACTATTGTATTACATCTAACTAGATATGTTTGGTATCAACATTGAGCATGAATAAAAAAGAATTTCTCGAGAGAGATCACAGTATTCTCACTAACGAATTTTGAAAGTAAACTTTTTATAAAAGGTAACTAATGAAGAACGTACAATTGAAGAAGCAATTGAAAAAGTTTAAAAAGTGACTTAAATTTATATTTGTAAATAAACTTTTACAATTCAACATTCAAAGAAGTTGTTAAAATACAGTCTTGGACTAGGTTCAAGAATTGAATCATATCAACCTTTTCTTCCTTGCCTATTAGGTTTTCTCCGCGTTTTCTCTTACAACTAAAATTCTTTTTGTTACTTGAGTCTTCTTTTTTCAAGTGCTTCTTAATGGACTCTTCTCATAACTAATTCCCCTCTGATGATTCCAAGTATATTCATTTTCAACAGTTGAAAGCCTGGTAGTACACGGTGGAAATGCAAGGAACTTTAATAATCGTGATCATATTCTGAACGATAATAACGACAATCCTGGCTCAAATATTTTGACAAGAGATGGAAATAATGGAAGCTATCATATCAAAAAGGAATACCCAGAAGTATAATATTTCATTCCGTCAGCAACCTCTACAAGGTAACTCATATATACCTTATGTCTATTATATTTTCTTACGTTCATATTACATATCGTTGACAACATTATGCTCCTTCATTAGTTTTTATTCTTAGATATTTGAAAAAACACAAGTATATGTTAAACTTAGTTTTGATTATATCTCATAAAGTTCCTTGCATTTCCAGAGTGTACTACCACGCTTTCACCTATTGAAAATGAATATATTTGGAATCATCAGAGGGGAAACAATTTATGAGAAGATTCCATTATGAATCACTTGACAAAACAAGACTCAAGTAACAAAAATAATTCTAGTGGTAAGAGAAAATGCGGAGAAAACCAAAAAGGCAAGGAAGAAAAGGTTGATAAAACTTAATTCTTCCACCTAGTCCAAGACTGTATTTTAAATAATTTGTTTGAATGTTGAATTGTAATAGTTTATTTACAAATTTAAATTTAAGTCACCTTATAAACTTTGTCAATTGCTTCCTCAACTGTATGTTCTTCATTAATTACCTTTTATGATAAGTTTATTTTCAAAATTCGTCAGTTAGAATAATGTGATCTCTCTCGAGGAATTCTATTTTATTCATGCTCAATGCTGATACAAAATTATATTAATGATATTTTGTGGTGATTATTGTTTGTGTCTTTCTTACTATATGATAGTTTATTTGTGGTTCTTGACAACCACATACCTTACTGTTGACTCAAAATATTTACTCACTTTTTTATATTTTTGAAAATACCTTACTGGTGACTCAAATCATCTTGAGGTTGCTAGTGAGGATAGTTTTGTAGATATTCAAGTAGTGGATATCTTCCATTTTTTCCCATTGTTTTCTATTTCTTTTGGCATTTTTTGGATTGTGTGTAATTTTTTGCTTGTCGATGTCCAATTTATATCATTTATTTCCTTTTGTGAGTATTTTATTTTTATATTTGATTTTCTAACACATTGTTGAAATTTTGTATTTTGTATTTTGCCTTGTGTTTTCTACTACATTTTTTAAATTTTGCTTAATTTTTCTATCTTTTTGAAAGTTTGCCTTTATAGAAAAACTGGAATTCTATTTTTTTTTAAATCCTACCTTTCTTACACTCTTTTATATTTTCTATTTTTTCAATGTTTATGCTCTTGGTTTATTGTTTATTTCTTCCATTTTTCGTGATTTTTGGGTCAAAATCTACCCTCTTTGTTTGTTATCTGTCTCTAGTCGCTGCTTCTTGTCATTTTAGTATTATTATTTATTCTTTCTTATTTTATTGTATGCATTTGATTAATTTAGTGTATACCCTGAATTATTTCTTATTTTTATCTTCTTTGTAATTTTGTTAATCTGTCTTAGACTTTCCGCTGGATTCACTAGTTTTAGTAACTACCTGTATTATTTACATCTTGTCTAGTTACATCTCTCTAGTGGATTTCGGGAATGATGGTGGACTAGGGTCATGTCTTTAGGGGCGACAGGAAGTGGTGGAACGTGGGTTAACAGTTCTCCTAAGCTAAGAGTAGGGATATTAACGAGGAAGTCCATAGAGTTTGTAAAGATTCTCAAGAAAAGCACGATAAATATAAGTTGTGTACATGATATATAATGGGAAAGTACCAAGGCATTGGAGGGACGAGTTTAAGTTGTGGTACTCATGAGTGTCAAGAGATAGAAATTGAATAGGTATTTCAGTTGATGGGGATCTTTGAGAGCCAATGGTGGAGGTTAGGAGAATCAATGATAGGATGATGAAGATTAAGCTAGTCGTTGGTGTGTTTATTTGAACATTATTACTGCTTATGTGCCTCAAGTGGTCTTTAACAATGAGGTTAAAATGCTTTATTGGGTGGATTTGGATGAGGTAGTGAGAGGTATACCAAACACAGAGAAGATTTTCATAGGTGGAGACATTAATGATCAAATCGGGGAAGCTTCTAGTGATTTTGATGATGTTCATGGAGGCCTCTATTTTAGGGAGCGGAATGGAGGTTGAGCATTGCTTCTGGATTTTTCTAAAGATTTTTAGTTTGTTATTGCTAACTCGTACTTTGTGAAATGGCAGTACCACTTTGAAATCTTTCGTAGCACGGTAGGTATGACTTAGATTACTTGTTTCTTAGGAAGAGAGATTAAAGTCTTTGCAAGGATTGCATGTTTATTCTGAGTGAGAATATTACAACCATATACAAGCTTTTTGTAATGGAATTGGAGATTAAGAGGCATAGAAGGAAGAAGACCTAATAAGACAGCATGAGGTTTAAATTGTGTGTCTTCACCCCAACTCTTTCTCAGGTGATGGGGGATAATTTTATTGGTGTGGGGTTTGGAGTAAATAGCAGTGATGTGAAAAACATGTGGGATAAGGCCAATAGTTGCATTAAGGGAGTAGATTTAGAGGATCTAAGGGTATCGAGGGGTAACTTTTGTGGTCATCAAGGATATTATTGGACGGGGGGGGGGAATGGAAAAATCCAAGCAAAGTAGAAACCATGAAGGTTGCATATACAAAGTTTGTGGAGTGCATGGACAAGGAAGTGAAGTGAAACCTTTAAAAGATTTGTAAGACAATAAATGTAGAAGCAAAGTTAGTAGTTACGACTACTAAGACGACAACTTTCAAATACTTGTATGTTGAACTAGGGGACAAAGGTTGGGATAATAATTTGTATAGGTGATATACCGTGAGTTTACGGTATTTCTAAGACATTTCACTTACAAGTTGTGTGTGTCTAGGGCCGTTTTGTATTGGTTTTTATCATAATTTGTAGGAAAGATGTTCAGGCGCGGACGTAAAGAGACAACTAAAAGAAATACAGAAAAAGACATCTACGGACCGTAGGTCCATTGACGCTCCGTAGATGGTGGTCGTAGATCAGCAGACAAGGCATGGAAGGCAAATCAGGGATATATGACTAAGTGTGGAACCACGGTGACCATTGACGGTCCGTAGATTGATCTACGGACCATACTGTTGATCCGTATATTGATACTGCGAGGGTTCCAGTACCTGATTTTTGAAGATTCCAAGTATGGAGCTACGGTCCGTACTGCATTTCCGTCGTTTGTTTAAGAGAAGCTGATTTTTGGAAGATGAAATATTTTCTAAGTCCTGGCTGACCGAAGGGACTCACGGACCGTAGATCCATTGACGGTCCGTGAGTCAGTCTCGTGGAATGAAGACGCGTGCCTGAACAAACTTTCCTTATTTTGTTTCCCTTTTTATTTAGGACTTGTTTTCTATAAATAGGGCATGTAAACCTCGTTTTTGGGGTTGGATTTTCATTACTTTTATTTTAGTTCTTGACTTGGGAGATTAACTTGCAACTTTGGAAATTATTAATTTCTGAAGATCATTTTGAAGATTTGAGAGTTGCAATTCAAGTTGAATTTCTGGGTTTATTATTCTGCTTACGTAAGTTCATAATTCTTTCATCTTAAACAATGAGTTGTGTTCATATGATTATGGGTAACTAAACTAATCAACTAGGGTTGTGGGAACCCTGAGCGATTAACAAAGTATGAATAGTAAATAAGCAATTCTTGAATGGTGTGGGGCATGCATTGATAATTCTTTCGTTTAGAAGTCTTTTTAGCGGTTGCAAACGTTAGAACTCGCCTTGTTGCCACTTGCCGAACCAAGGAGGTAATGAACAAGAACATAATTATCAACATAGATTTAGTGTGATACTATCTAATAGGCTAAGTGTCGATTGGTGCAAAGTAATAACTTAGCCAAACATCGATGTGATGTATAATATGAGGTAAAGGTAAGGGTTAGTAAATTATACACACATAGCCGGACCAAGGTGCGGGGTGAAATTATCTAGATGCCGGACCAATGATTTAGAGATACCTAACTTATCACTTTGCATGTAGTACACTAGGAAAGGATTGCTATTACTAGGATTACTGCATTATGAGCTTGTGAAGAAAACATATACCCTAGTTAATTCTCTCATCTTGATAACAACCGAAATTGACTTTTGTTTACAGATTACTTACTGAATTCTTACAATTTGTTTCACAAAATCCCCCCCGTTTAATTACTTGTTTCTGGAAGTAATTTGACTAAACAAATATAATTGTTGGTTAAAGTTAAGTCTAAACCATTTTCCTCGTGGGACCGACCCCAACCTACAAGTTGGGTTCTTTACTTGATAACGATCGCTTATGCTTCTGAAAAGAGGTGTAATTTGAGCGTATCAAATTTTGGCGCAGCTGCCGGGGTTCTATCTTCAAGCAGTGAAAGCCCAAAGCCCAGGACCCTCTCACTTCCATTATGGTCATAGGTTGTTCGGTGGACATATCACATTCCACCATCAACCGCTTTCTCTTTGGTCCTACCACGGGTCACTCGTGGTCACTAAACACATCGGAGTTTGATTACAGATGGGACATCATGCGGAGCGGTGCTTTCCAAAGGAATGCTGAGCAACGAGAGGCTGTTATACTATGGTTGGCTAAGTACATTGTTGCAGATGGAGAGCGTACAGAGTGGGTCGCCACACCACCAAGTTCTTCTGGTTGTTGGTGCGTAACAGGGTGTCGCCTACAAAAGCTGACAACCAACTCACATGGGACGGAGCGGTTATGGATGTAGCATTGGTAGCGGGATTGGAGATTGACTTTGCCCGCATGCTGCTGGTAAAGATTCACAAGAGGGCATTCAAGACCTCCACTACTTACCTCTTTCCCTGTTTGATTTTCCATTTGTGCAGGGAATCTCGAGTGCCGATTTGGCACTGTGATAGGTTGATCCACCCTACAGGGACTTTGGATATAGGCCTCATTCGAGATGAGGCAAATGTGGCGGTACCTCACAGAGAGCCCCAGGTTGAGGTATCTCTCTTGGGCTTAAATCTTGCAGACACGATGGGGCAGGCACAGGGTGGTGACCCCATTATACCAGATCACACCGATACTATCTCGGACTCCTCTTCCCAGGCCACTAGTAGGGCTCTTAGCTCATCCCGGTCCACACCACCATTAGGAGCTGATGTTGTCCCGTTGGCCAGAGTACATAAATTAGAGGCTCAGATGGCTACACTACTGCATCACATCCAGCCTTGTATGCAAAAGTCGATAGCTGAGTTCGAGGCCAGAATGGAGCGAAAGATGGAGGGCATGATGGACTAGGAGATCCACGTCATTAATAAGCCTCTCGATGCCTTTGAATTGAGAGTCCTCGAGGGACCAGCCCCAACCATAGATCTATCCTCTCTTCAGTCCGAGTTAGCTAGTCTCCGGGCCGACGTTGGTGCCATTCTTGCCACCCCTATAGTTGAGCCTCAGGCTGCACTTACTGCGTTGGCTGATGATACGTTGCTGGATGCTTTATTCAGTGGGACCACCGAGAAGGGGCCTGAGCCTACACATACCAATGGTATGAGGCACCGTTCTAGTCGCACTGAGGAGGAAAAAGCCCAGAAGAGACAACGTAGGCAGGAGAAAGAGGCTAGAAAAGCTTCGATTTTAGATGAGGAGTTACGCTAGCAGAGGGTGCGTGAGAGTATTGCAGGGGAATCGAGTTCTGCCCCATTTGTAGAGGTCCCGCCTGTCGTGAGGGACGTTGTGAACACCACTGTGGGTGCAGTTAGAGTGACCGAGATCACAATTGAGGGTTCTATGATGGAAAATGTGGGCACTACTGAGGGTGACCCAAGTATAGTTCCAACGGGCTCCGAGAAATTGGACCTACCCACTTGTTGAAGTGTCTTCAGCGCTATGCGCCATAGGTTTGCTTCACCCAATCCATTATTTTTTACTGTTTTGTGCATTGGGGACAATTGCACCATATTTTGTTGGGGGTGGGGTAAATGGATTGAGAGTGATAGGGTGAAGTCTGAGTAACCCAACTCATAATCCTCTCTTGGGGTATTCTTGCCTGTGTTTTTTTCCCCAAGATACTGTTTAATTTCTGTTGAACCGGCATGTGTTAGGATCGTATGTGTTAGAAGTATGAATAAGAATGAAGCATGATGGCTTATAAAAAATTGATACCCATCCAAATTTTGTGATGTGTGCTAGAATTGGTAGGCTAAGATAAGTTAAATGTGTTGGCTCTGAGTATGACATGATAATGAATCCACTTAATGGCATGAGTTAAGCAAAAACTTGAACTGGGTAATCTGATAATCTGATAATGAAACTATATGCCAAAAGTGTGTGAGACTAGTTGATTGTTCAAACAGTTTTTGTGCCAATCTAGAACTTGTCCGGATAATCCTGCTAAGACAATATACTCTAGAGGCTAAGAAGTGAACATAGGCCCTTGTTCTGATAAGTCCACAAATTGCCTAAAAAAAAGAGTCCAACCAAATGAAATAAATGCTCCCGTTGATCCAAATGCTTTGAGCCTAAAATTAGACCATTTCTTTCTAAACCCCGAACTTACCTTCCCATAATCGACTGTGTTGGCCCCGGTCCCTGCTTGGACATGTGCACCTCGACATAGGCCAAAAGCCTAAGTTGAAGGTGGCTAATGTAAAACAAAGTAACCTCAATCTTAGCCCTAACCTGACATCGGGTATTGTGCACCTCAACCAATGGAAAATCCATAAGTTGAGGGTGGCTATGAAAGAGGAAACCGAAAGAAAAATGGGTATGAAAAGAGTTTGATGTTGAAAAAAGAGAGAGGAAAGGATGTGGCTTGTTGAAAGCTATAGAAAAGAATAAAATGCAAAAATATAAAAAAATAAAAAGCTACAAAGTCTAAAGTCACATCCATGGTTGAAGAAAATCAAGGGAAAGAAGGTAAAACGGGAGGATGGCAAAAATAGGGCAAAAAGAGGTTGAAAGCCTAGTGTAATGTCAAGGAGGGCAGAAAGTCACTAAGAAGTACCCATATGTACCACACCTGACCCTGAGCCTACGTTACAAGCCAAGAACGTCCTATAGTGATCCTAGAATCTAGTTTGGAGAGTCTAAGCAGTGAAAACAAGGGAAAGCCTATGGTACTGAGCACTAACTGTACTTGAAGTTATTTCTGAGTGTGAGTGTTGAAGGAATCCTTGTACTCAAAGTCATAGTCATTGTGTCAAAGAAAAGGGATTTCGTTTGTAGTAAGGGCACTAGTTGCATTATCAGAAACTACTTTGGTGATAGTAAAACAGTGTATGTTGTGTGTTGGTTGGTCGATCGTTGTCATGGTTTTATCCGCATGAATTAGCTTGTCGAGTCTAAGAGAACAAATTTTGCACCCAGAAAGTGAATGGGATAGAGAGCCATGTGATTGCTTGCGCTTGAAATGCTTGCTTCTATACAAGTGTCGTTTAGAGTCTTAGTGTGTCGCTTGAGGACAAACAACGAATTTAAGTTGAGGGTGTTGATATATACCGTGAGTTTACGATATTTCTAAAACATTTCACTTACAAGTAGTGTGTGTCTAGGGCCTTTTTGTATTGGATTTTATGTGTTTTTATCATATTTTGTAGGAAAGATGTTCAGGCGTGGAAGTAAAGAGAGAGCTAAAAGAAATGCAAAAAAGGGCATCTACGGAGGTGATCTATGGACCGTAGGTTCATTGACGCTCCGTAGATGGTGGTCGTAGATCAGCAGGCAAGGCATGGAAGGTATATCAAGGAAATCTGACTAAGTGTGCAACCACGGTGACCACTGTTGATCCGTAGATTGATACTGCGAGGGTTCCAATATCTGATTTTTTAAGATTCCAAGTATGGAGCTACGGAGAGGGATTGACAGACCGTAGATCGATCTACCATTCGTACTGCAGTTCCGTCGTATGTTTAAGAGAAGCTGATTTTTGGAAGCTTAAATATTTTCTAAGTCCTGGCTGACAAAAGGGACTCACGGACCGTAGATCCATTGACGGTCCGTGAGTCAGTCTCGTGGAATGAAGACGCGTGCCTGAACAAACTTTCCTTATTTTGTTTCCCTTTTTATTTAGGACTTGTTTTCTATAAATAGGACATGTAAACCTCATTTTTGGGGTTGGATTTTCATTACTTTTATTTTAGTTCTTGACTTGGGATATTAACTTGCAACTTTGGAAATTATTAATTTCTGAAGATCGTTTTGAAGATTTGAGAGTTGCAATTCAAGTTGAATTTCTGGGTTTATTATTCTTCTTACGTAAGTTCATAATACTTTCATCTAAAACAATGAGTTGTGTTCATATGATTATGGGTAACTAAACTAATCAACTAGGGTTGTGGGAACCTTAAGCGATTAACAAAGTATGAATAGTAAATAAGCAATTCTTGAATGGTGTGGTGCATGCATTGATAATTCTTTCGTTTAGAAGTCTTTTTAGCAATTGCAAACATTAGAACTCGCCTTGTTGCTACTTGCCGGACCAAGGAGGTAATGAACGAGAAAAGAATTATCAACATAGATTTAGTGTGATACTATCTAATAAGCTAAGTGTCGATTGGTGCGAAGTAATAACTTAGCCAAACATCGATGTGATGTCTAATATGAGGTAAAGGTAAGGGTTAGTAAATTATACACACGTAGCCGAACCAAGGTGCGGGGTGAAATTCTCTAGATGCCGAACCAAGGATTTAGAGATACCTAACTTATCACTTTGCATGTAGTACACTAGGAAAGAATTGCTATTACTAGGATTACTGCGTTATGAGTTTGTGGGGAACACATATACCCTAGTTAATTCTCTTATCTTGATAACAACCGAAATTGACTTTTGTTTACTGATTAGTTACTGAATTCTTACAATTTGTTTCACAAAATCTCCCTCTTTAATTACTTGTTTCTGGAAGTAATTTGACTAAATGAATATAATTGTTGGTTAAAGTTAAGTCTAAATCATTTTCCTCATGGGATCGACCCCAACCTACAAGTTGGGTTCTTTACTTGATAACGATCGCTTATGCTTCTGAAAAGAGGTGTAATTTGAGCGTATCAATAGGCTCGCGAAAGCAAGACAAAGAAAGGCTCGTGACTTGGACCATGTGAATTTCTTCGAATATGAGGAAGGGAAGTTGTTGGTGTAAGAGACCTCTATTAAGCAAAGATCGAAAGCATACTTCCTTAAGAGCGATCAGGCCCGATGAGATTCCTATTCTTAAAGAGCAAAGAGAAGGTAGGTATGGAATGGTTGATTGAGTTATTTAATGCTAATTTTAATATGGAGAAAATTCCCAATTTATGTAGGTGTAGTACAATGTTTCCATTTTACAATAACTAGAGCAATATAAAAAAACAATAACAATTACAGGGGTATAAGACTTCTAAACCACACTAAGAAGGTTTGAGAGTGTTGGTGGCGATAATGGTTTGGGAAGAGGATACTTATTCTTCAGAGTAATCTTATATCACTGACGTTAATTTAATACACATTCTAAGAGAAACATCTTTCTTTCTCACAAATAAGACCGGAGCGCTCCAATGTGAGACACTTGATCGAATAAAACCTTTCTCAAGAAGATATTTCAACTTTTCTTTTAACTCTTTCAACTCTACTGGAGAAATTCTATATGATGTAATAGAGATAGGAAGAGTATCGGGATGAATATCTATAGCGAAGTCTATTTCTCTCTCAGGAGGGACTTCCGGGAAGATCATCTAGAAAGACCTCTTGAAACTCACTAACAACTGGAACTGACTGAATAGGTGGTGTCTCAACAGTAGAGTCATTAATTCGGACTAAGTGATAGATACACCCCTTTGAAACTAAATTTCAGGCCTTAAGGTACGAAACAGAACAACCCTTAGATATTGCTGAACTACTTCTCCACTCTATAACAAGCTTATTAGGAAACTGACACTTAACTACTCGAGTCCTAAAATCAACTGAGGCATAACAGGCATGGAGCCTACCCATAGCTATAATAACATTAAATTCTACCATATCTTACTCAATTAAGTCATCCATGGTGTCCTTGTGATTGACGGAAAAGGTACAACCACGATAAAATCTCTTAGCTAGAATAGACTCACCAACAGGTGTAGAAACACTAAAGGGCTCAAGAAGTTGCTCAAGAAGAATATCAAAATTCATGGAAATATAAAGAGTCATAAGAGATAGACTCTCTCCTAGATCTAGCAAAGCATAAACATCAAAAGTAAAGACTTTGATCATACCAGTGACAACATCTGGAGAATTCTCTTGCTCTTGGTGACTAGTGATATCATAAAGACGGTTTGTCCTTCCGCCTGTCCCTGAAGTAGCTCCTCTAGGTGCAACTTTGTTTGGTGGATAAACTGAAGAAGATTTGGCTCTATTGCCCCTATTTTCACTACCCTGTCTGTTCTTAGGGCACTCTTTCATGAAGTGACCCTCTTAACCACACTTGAAGAAACAAGTAGAGCCATCATGACACACCCCTGAGTGGGTTCTGCCACACTTAGCACATGCATAAGTCATATTTCCTCCTTGTGCCACACTACCTTGAGACTGTGTAGGTTTGGCTCTGAAGTTTTGTGCATTCTGATTATTGAACTACCTCTATTTCTCGGTGCAAATGATGGACCAGGTGTTTTTTGCTTATGGTGGAACGATGACTGGTTTGCATTCCTCTTCTTTTGTCTGGACTCATTCCCTGACTTAGCCTTCTTGTTTTAGAACTATTCTCTATCCCTCAACTTATCTTCCTCAAGCTGTTGCACGTGGATCATGAACCTTTCTATGTCCATATCCCCTATTAGCATAGCTGTCTTGGCCTCCTTACTACAGACGAGACAACCCAGCGACAAACAGACTCATCCTGCTCCTCATGACAACGACTAAATTTGGTGCATAACGAGAAAGTTGGGTGAACTTAAGGCTATACTCATGCACACTCATAGATTCCTGCTTAAGGGTGAGGAATTGTCTTACCTTTCCCTCTCTTAGCTCACGAGAGAGAAATACCCCTTAAAGGCACTATGGAACAGAGCCCAACTCACAATCAGTGCACCCTCAGTTATACCCTTCTTCCATTGGTCAAACCATATTTTAGCAACACCCTTCAGTTGGTATGCATCTAGTTCCACTCGCTTAGCATCAACAACATGCATAACCTCAAACACTTTTTACAATTCTTCCACAAAGTTTTTCGGATCCTCAGTGACACTTGAACCGGTGAAATCTGAAGGATTTATCCTTAAGAACTCATGGATCCTTGATGTATCAACCACATCCTCTCGATTTCTTCTTTGTTTCCCACCATGGTTGGTCACAACTTGGCTGAACATCCGGATAGCTTCACGGAACTCAACATTAGTGACCTCTCCTTGGGGTTGCACTTTTGGTGCATTAGGTACCCCTTGATCCCCAACTTTTCTCCTAGCAGGAAGACGTCAGACAACTCTTCAGAGAGGCATGATCTGAAAGATACGCGCAAGCATGAGTTAAAAATAATCTTTTATAGAGATGAACTCTATCTCACCAGAAGAGTATGAAAAAGTGAGATAGTTCTTAAATATCGCAGCCTCCTAATTATAGATGTGGCACACTTCACACTGATAACTAGGACTCTACAAACATGGCTTATTAGACACTCTAGGATTCTTGAACTCTATTCTCTGATACCATGTTTTTCACACCCCGAGCCTAATCCCTTGGCCTAGATAGACTCTCAAAGGAAGACTTTAAGCATTAATAAAAGGAATCAAATTTAAACATTACTCAACTATCTCAAATTAAACTTAGAATTATTTATAAATAAACATTCTACTAGACATAGTGGCAACTCAAGTCTTAACATGAACAACTGATATTAAAAAGACTCATGAAGTAGGTTTATCTATCTATTAAGCCTCTACAAACTGAGATGAACGTCGGGACCAAACCCACAACATCCTAATAAAACTAGAAGGAATAAAGTAAACAAGGGATCCTTTGGAAAACAATGAGGCTCACCAACAACTCTGAAGCTCTGCTGGATCAACAAAGTGTTGGATTATGATCTTGGTTACCTATATTTGCATCATAAAATGATGTAGGCCAAATGTCGTTAGTACATGGAATGTACAAGCATGTGAGAGGAAATCTAAAACAAGACATAAGCTTGAACTGCAACTAAAAGAAACACTTACCTCATCTCAACTCTACTCAACTCATTTCAATATAAAGTAGTAAATAAAGATGTCGTATAAAGAAAACCTTTAAATAGTAGATAACAACTCAATGTATTAGAAAAAACAATATAAACTTTGTTTTTACAAATAATGATACAAAATAAGTTTGTCAGAGTTTCTCTAACCGACAACCATCACTATGAGTTATGTGATGATATAACGTCTAGCCCACTCTGCCAGAACTGTCCTATACTTTGCCAGGGTATAAAACCTACTACTCAGTGGATCCACTAGTCTATGCTAAAAATCATTAAGGAATCATCTAAAAAGTATGACCCTTATTACCCATGTTGGCTACGTGGTTTATGGATACTTTTGAGTTATCTGAACTCGTCCCATATCGATGCTCGATACTACTCCCAAAATTTAACTAGCACATATGTTTAAAAACATAACTCTCTCTGTGGTTTGAGATTATTAATAAAAAAGCATTCTAGTAAAAGAGATGGTACTAAAACTGCTCATGAAACTCTTTCGTAAATCGGTGTTTCCCCTCATCTTAAGTGTGAAAATATTTACTCTTGGGATACTTAGTTCTCATATATCATATTAAACAAAATGAACTCGTCTCTACTCTTCCTCAAACTCAATGCTTAAGTCTTAAAACAAGTTTAAAACAATTGTAAAAGACTTTTGAAAAGACTTGAAGAACTCTTAAGACTAGAGTCTTAGCTCTACCTTGAATTTGAAATATGGATTCAAGAGTTATGATCTCTTGATGTTTAGATTTAACTTAGAGTGTAGAAATACACTAGAAAACATAGGTACGATTCGAATGAACTCAAACGGAAAGAAGTGAGAATGGTGAAGAGGACCTGGCCACCCTGGCGTACTGAGTGGCGCAGGGTGCCATACCTTAAACTACAGAAGGATGGTTGGGATAAACTGAGTGGCGCAGCACCCCATAAGACAACCTACATACTCTTCTTTCTGGTGCACTGAGTGGCACGGTGCGCCAGCCCCCTCCCTCGAAAACCCGATGAATTTTCTTACTGTAGCACAAAAAAATAACTCTAAATGTGCATATAATAATGGAAACAAATCTTAAAACTAAAATACAATCTAACATAGTTCAAATAAATAAAATATTAGAGAAATTTTGAACGTAGGGGTTATGAAAACGAGTCTTAATACTAGTATAAAATAAATCATTGAATCTAAGAAAGAAAAATATGAATGGTAGCTGATCAAATGTAAGAATACAATGAAAACTGGAAAGGTACATGTTGGGTCGACAATATTATGCAACAAATGAAAATATTGCAAGAGCTCAATCTGAACCTTTTTTTGTGTAGAAAATGTTGAAGAAACAAGAAACCTCATACTTTGTTGTCGCCAGAAGTCACCAAAGGTTTTCTGGAAGGCCCAAAAGGCCTCCTTTCCAGTTTGAACTGGAAACTTGTCACTTGTGTCTGGCTAAAAAGATTACCTGCAAATAGAGTAGAAATAGAAAGAAAAATAATAAAGAACAAGGAAAGGGAAGCCCAAACAGTGTGGGCCACGGAAGATTCAATGAAAATCGTTGGAGTACGACAAGATCAAATCATAGTTTTCATCTGGAAAGGTAGTAGAAATAAAGAAGAAAAGATATAAGAGAGAGAATAAAGAAATAATAGATCTGGGTTTCTAGGAAATGGGAGACTGGTGATGGCACAAATAAAAAATGCGCGAACAAACAACCTTAACTGATGTGGATGGAGAGGTCGCAGTCACCAGTGAGAGTAGCTACGACAGAGAGTGGCAGAGATAGTGGATACAGTACGGTGTGGTGGAAGATATTACAATTAATCCTTGAACCCTGAAGCAAAATTAGAAAGCTAAATCTCCATTGTACTTCTATGCTAAATATGAAAAGTAAATTTACCTAATATTTTGGAATGAGTCATATCCTAATATAGTATATTTAATGTGAGGACAATCAAAGCTAAAAGTTACCTATTTTAAATTTACCCATAAAAAAATTAGTTACTGTTTTACCATTTAAACTACTTTTTTGTACAACGCTAAAAATTCTAACAATTTAGCGCATAGAATATCGCCAAATCTCTTCGATACAATGGAAACAACATGAACTTGCGTCTCTTGATCACCATCCCATTAATTTTTACTAAAAACACATGTAGAATTTCCATCCAAGTTCATCGGCAAGGAGGGACGAAGAGGGGAAGAACCTTACCTCAAATAGATGAAGATTTTTATTCTTTTAAGTTTGATTCTTAAAGAAGTGATTGTTACTTGCAACACTTCTAAGTAGGGAAAAAGTTAAATTATAGTTACTCCAGATATTTTCTTAACAACACTTCTGTAATATTGCATCAAGATATTTTCTTAAGAGCTTTTTTCTATGATAAGAAACAATGTGTAAGAGGGATATATTTCTCACTTGTCACTTCTTATTCCTCTAGAATAAGAATATTATAGTTGAGTGTTCTTTAGTCATATCCTAACGAGTATTTTTATTTTTAGATCCTTAGTAGCTAAAACAAAGTAA
The DNA here is from genome assembly GCA_029582725.1 of Solanum chiquidenum. NCBI lineage: Eukaryota > Viridiplantae > Streptophyta > Magnoliopsida > Solanales > Solanaceae > Solanum > Solanum chiquidenum. The sequence continues at coordinate 32,048 of JAJOOS010007916.1, forward strand.
ATGTACCTCTACAAGGAAAATAATGAAAAACTTTTCTAAAAACACGGTTATGCAAAAAATAATTACAAATGACTAACATATTTCCTTCCAAGTACAATTATACAAGGATATTAAAATAAAATTATCCAAGAAAAATCTTAGTTTATATAATTTTCTAGGAAGAGTTATGAATTCTTACCTTATATAGAGACTAAAGGACCCTATACAAGGTTTTGTAAGCTTACTCTTTTACAATCCATAATCTCACTAAATATACCTACTTGTTGTCGTGGAATTGAACACATAAAATAACTTAGCTTGGCCCCTAAACTCTGTTAAATAATATCAATGTTCCAATATAATGAGGGCATCGGAATTTGAATAAAATGTTACATCAAATGCAAACTTTTCTTAGTATGAAAGTAATATTTATCACTCATAATTCATATGCACTTTTTTGGCTATTTAAATTTTAATATAAAAGTGTACTATCTAGTAGTGAACTAAGTAACCTAATATGAATTGAAGCATGGAAATTCTCTCCTTTACATTGAGAAATTAGTATATATAAATGTATGTGCTAAGAATTACAAATTGTTCGTATTTACAAAAAAAACCTCTTTGTATATGACTTCACGTATCAGGACACTACTTCGGTTCAAGTGCCAATTATCGCGTGTAGTGATATAACCCAACCAAGGATTGGGATTTTTCCCACATGGAGTGGTTTCGAGAATTAATAGAAAAGTAAAATCAAGTTCTAATCAATCATAGCTATAAATATAAATGAATAAAAATATACTAAATTAAGGGGTTGACACGAATATCAATTATGAATGGGGGTTTGTAGTGATTAACAACTAAAACAATGAAAATACAAAGATGCGAGTATAGAGACACGGGATTCTTGGGATGTGATAGGAATATGGGATAAAATACACTATCAGGTAGATGCTTTTGATAGTACATCGCTGAATATTTGTAACTAGGCTAGACTTTAGTGCGGGTAATTTCTCTCTCAAGTATCTTACCCCGAATCAACTCGGTTTCTCTTGAACACCGAGTTGCCGTATTTAAGCACAACCTCCGCCTTAGCCCATTAACTCTCTCGAGCTGAAAGTGTGGGAGAGGGCCTAGGATTCACTCTCTCGAGCTGAACCCACAACGACCCAATAACTACCAGCTATCGATTTAGTAGTCTTAGTTTTAAAACTTCTCTCTCGAGCAAGCCAAAAACACTAAGATGAAATCGTTTTCCCAACTACAATCTCATTATGTTCAAACACAACTACTAAACGAAATCACATTTAAACAGCGAATATACCAACAATAAGCAACACCCAACAATAAATTTAACCCATATTCACAAAATCACACCCCAAGAATTGGGGTTTTATCTAGACATAAAAAAAGGGAAGAAAATGATACCGAATCGAGATAACATCAACTGGGTATGATTTATATTCACTTTAAAATAGTCTAGGATGAAGAATTTCCAACACCCACTTCCAATTTCTTGGAATTGGAACTTTTCAAGACTTCAAGCTCAATGTCTTCAAAAACTCTAAGAACTAAAACTGAAATATTCTTAGTCTAAAAAATAAATTTCTCTCTAAAGTCTGATACTAAGCTAACATTTTAAACAAGTATTTACAGTGGTTGAAAATTTGGGCTGCGGAGGATCACTCGACGCAGTTAGTCGGGATCGCCGACACACTCGGCAATCTGCCCTTTGGTCTGGTTCATCGCCTTTCTTCTTTTGCCTTCAGCATTCCCGAATTTTGAGGCATTGGGCGATAGAGTGCTGCTTCGTGGAACTTCTCGGTGACTCACCGACTGCTTCTTTTCATTGTAGACTTGAACTTCTCCTTCAGGGCTAAGCACACTGGAACATTTGGCAGGATTTATGACCTTTCGGCGACTCGCCTAATAGTTTAGGCGATCCACATGAAGTCTTTTCTCCGTTCTTTCAGCCGCTTTGTTCCTTTTTTCTTGATAGCGTCCAATGTTTGTCTCTCAATCCAAATACCTGAAACTTAAGGGTTTACATAAGTTATTGAGAAAAAATATGCATTTGATGACACTAATTCTATTAAAATCTAGCCCTTAATGAGTCCAAATTGTGGACTCATCAACACCCCAACTTAAACTTTTGCTTGTCCTCAAGTAAAAGTCAAGTTCAGCAATTCAAAAAGGATGTCTCAAACAGTGCTACACAAGACTCAATCATGAATGTACAAAACAAGGCTCAACTTACTCATGCAAGGATCAATTGTATACTCAAAGACTGAAGTTGTGACACACCATTATCAAAGATTCTAAAGCTCACTATACTTTCTTCAAATGCAAGTTCGGGCTCAACAAAGGTATTCAAATGTCCTGACACAAAGAATTATTCCATATTCACACACAATGGTTTAATCATTTAAAGTTCCGGAATCAAATGCAACGCTCACTCTCACAAAGAAGAACACAATGCATGCTTTCACTCATAGGCTTGCCCGTATTTTCCAATCAACAATTGTTTTAGATCACTCAAGATAAAAAAGGTCTTTTCAAGGCTTGTAATGGGGCTGAGTGCAATGGTATGGTCATTTAGGCTCAGTGGCTTTTATCCTCATGAAATGTGGTGCTTTCAGCACCCCCTTTCCTCTTCTTTAATCATTTTCTTTAGTGCTCATAAGTCATCACAGTTTATTCTTTTTCTTTTTCTTTTCTTTTCTCTCTTCTTTTTTTTGTATGGAGGGGTTCCATTTTCTCAACACCATGGGTTGAAGGGGACTTTTCTTGCACTTCTTGACTTGCCTTCTCTTTTCACCACACCCCAACTTAGGCTTTTGGCGTAAGTTGGCTATTTGATCAACCACAATTCAAGAGGATTATAGGTAACGGATTAAGAAAGGTTATGTTTTCATCAATTTTCTTCCAAAGACATGTAAGACTCAAGGGGTGTTCAACAGAGGTTCACACACTCACAAGGTAGGCCACAAAAAAAGTATATGTCAAATTGGCTCACACTATTAGAAGTTTGCCTAAGATCATATCAAGAGATAGCCTTACTTAGTCGACCAGACCAACGGGGAAAATTCTAGGTGTTATCATGCATGGCTCACAGTAAGCTCATAACACAAGGAATCGAATGCAAAGAGTTCACATATTTACTATGTAACTTCACTTGGTCTCATCGTAGCTGCACATTCATGTTTGTTCGATTATGAGCACTATTTGAGTAATCGATATTGATCAAAACCGAGACTCAAATTTGCTAAAGAACAACCACATTGAAGTGCATACAAGAGGTGGCAAAAAAATTTCGGAAGGGTCAAAAATCATTTTCAATTTAAAATCAAGGAGCCACAAGCTCAAACATCCACGAAAAGTAATATAAAACACAATCACCCAAATATATCAACAAAATATGAACATCAATATTCACACAAAAGGTGGGCCTCACCCCACCATAAACAAAAACTAATTGTCCTCAAATGCAAATAACATTATATCCAAAATTTAAAATAAAGAAAGACAGAGATGGGGGTAAAGAGGGGATCCTGTCTATGTAGTCTCTTCATTTTTCTGGGCCTCAGTGCCCGGAGTAGCATTCTGAACTTGGGCATCAGTGCCCGGAGTCACCTCTGGAGGAACAGCAGTGCCAGATTCACCAAGTTCTACTGAGTGTGAGTCTGCAAAAAAGACATGCACCACACTGCAGACTCCTCGGGCCCACGAAGGAATATTAAGGTCTAGGGTAATGGTCTTCCTAGCAGAAGTGGGCCTCTTTCCCTTACCTTTCCCAGTGGTTGTGGGTAGTTTTGTAGCTTTGCCTTTTGACATAGCTGCATCCTCATTTATCGCAATCCCTTTGGAATTCTCTTGGGCTGGTGTTATTCTTTCAGCAGCTTTTAATTTAGTCATGTCTGCAAAATATAGAAGAGAAGTTAGAAAAACTTAAACAAAAGCACAACAAAACAATTTCAGACAAACTCGCCAAACTAGAGGGTGAATCGCTGAATTTTTTGAGCAAGCTAGATCGAGCTCGCCGAAGGAATTAACTCTAAAACTGTAGCAAGTAGACGATGGGGGAACCACTCAGCGTGCCACCGATAACTTTCAGCAAACAAGGACATGCCCGTTGAAAGTTCCAGTGCATAAAGGTTCAGGGATGCAAACAAAGGGTGAAAGAAAAGCCTTTCGGCGAGTCACCGAGTGCTTTTGGCGACATCAAGCTTCTCGCTGAAGGTTACAAAATCAATAATCAAATAAAGCATGAATTCAAGGGCGAGATGGGGACATTAGGTGAGCCGCCAAGTGGTTCGGCGAGCTCCACCCAGCTCACCAAACGACTCAACGTGCCTATTTTCAAACCAACTTATCGAATTCAGCCCCGCAACCCCCGAAATCAAAATCAAAGCATGCACTAGTACAATTAAGGTAGGACCCATAGCACCCAAACACAACCCTTCGTATTTTAATCCTGTTTAAGGCATACAATTACGGGAATTCAACAGTCACAACTACTCAAGCAAGATTATCAAATTAAATCATGCATGTAAATAATATAATCCTATCATGCAAGATCAGAACACTTCAACAAGATCAGGCTATTGCAAATGAGTGTAATTTTTGATAAAATAAACTCGGGGCATAGAAAACCAACCTTTGGTGTCGATAAAGAGAAGATTGAAATACTAGGCGGCAATGTAATCCAATTCCGAGCACAAATTAGCACTAAAAATACTCTAAAAATGCAAAAATATAGGAACTAGCTTGCGGGTGTGAGTTTGGGAAGATAAAAAGTGAGGGAAAGTGAATGAGTTTGAAACTTTTAAACCTTTGGCCTAAAAAATCGTCCACTTTTCGCCCATTTGGCGACATTAGTCGAGCTCGCCTTTCCTCTCAGCGATTTACCGAGTGTTCATTTACCTAGCCAAATTTTACAGAACCTCCAGTGAGTGTAGGGGGTCCCAACGACGGTCTCCGTCGAGATCGCCTACATGGTCGGTGATTCACCAATAATTTCCTAGGTTCACCGAGTTTTATATACTCCAATTTGAAGATGTCTTGAGTCAAACGGCGGATTAGGTCGGGTTCACCGACCTCTTCGGCGACTCTCCGACTGGACCTGTTGCTCATCACCCTACACTTTTTCGAACACTTTCCACACTTCAACCTGTACAAACAACACACCATTATTTTACCAAAACACAAATAAAAAGAAATAAGGGGTTTTGGGTTGCCTCCCAAACAACGCCTTAGTTAAGGCAAGTCCACCTTCAAACCTCATTCTTGGAGTTGACCATAGTGTCACTAGGCAACCCTCCTTTTTGTCTCAGATTTAAGTGAGACGACATCTGACCCATTTGGGTCTCCAACTGCTTTATCGACACTGAATGTGAGGTGACGGTCTGGCTAAGGGTGGACACATCATCTTTCATTTCTTTCAAAATTTTGTCTGACCCTTCAACTTTGTTGAGGATACGAAAGAGCATATCGTCAGACCTACCACCTTCCGAATCCTTCGGTTTTTGGCACTCATGAGGAGGCACATACCTGTACTTCTCCCTATCCTTCCAGTTAGGATTTCGGTCCCTCCATTCTGTCGCGATCCTTCCAACCATCCTCTCTAGCCAAAAATTAGTTACCACCATGCCTCGGGTAGTTTGAATGATAACCACCGCCTTGGTTGGATAGAAAATTTACCTCCTCATTATACAACATTTCAAACTTCGTCTCCTTAAGATTTGCACACCGGACCCCAACGGCATTGACACCACGGGCACCAACCCCCATGACATTTTTGGATAAAATGTCAAGCTGTGTTATGATCTTGGCCATGTTTTGGTCTCTCTCATGATCTTTCTCCATATGCTCCTTAGATAGCTTGAATGTGAGAGGGGAGACCTGGTTTTCACGAGTGTACCACGCTCTATTTATGGTCATCATACCATCTAAAAGTTGGGCTGCTATTGCATACGGTTGCTGCATCAAGCCTCCAGGTGAAAGTTGGTCAGTAACACCTTTGTTTACCGAGTCCAGACTTCGGTAAAAATACTGCAACAAAACGTTGTCAGGCAGATCATGAGTTGGGCATTGGAGCACCAACTATTTGAATTGCAGCCAAGTCTCATGGATTGGCTCACCCTCTAGACATTTAAAACTCTGAATGTTGTCCCTAAGAGTCATCATCTTCGAAGAAGGGAAAAATAGCACTTGGAATGTGTTTACCAATTCCTCCCAAGAAGTGATGGATTCGCTTGGCAACTCAGTCAGCCACTTGCACGCCTCTCCCATCAATGAGAAAGGGAATAGCCGTAATCGAACTGACTTCTGAGAGATTTTTTTGAATGAGAATGGGCCGCACACATCCACAAAATTTTGAAGATGCTCGTGAAGGTCCTCATGAGCCAATCCACTGAAATGTCCCTTTAGTTGCAAGAGTTGCAACATAGTGCTCGTTATGTGGAACACTGTATTTCCCTCAGCTAGAGGTAAATGGATGGCCCCAATACCTCCCATGAGATGTGGGTCATTAATGTTGGGCTGTTGGACATCGTTGAGATTTCTGATGTCGTCTTGGTGGCCCACCTGACTGCCATTGCTGCCATTGACACTCATGCTTCGTGCTTTCAACACAAACAATCGAAATAAAATTGCAAATTAAGTAAGTAGAACTACAACTAACAAGAACAAAAAAATTACTAAGAATTCTCAAATAACACCACTCCTCGGTAGCGGTGACATTTTGGCTTCATGTATCAGGATACTACTTCGATTCAAGTGCCAACGATCGCGTGTAGTGATATAACCCAACCAAGGGTTGGGATCGTTCCCACAGGGAGTAGTTTCAAGAATTAATAGTAAAGTAAAGTCAAGTTCTAATAAATCATAGCTGTAAATATTAACGAATAAAAACATACTAAATTAAAAAGTTGACACGAATGGCAATTATGAATGGGGGTTTGTAGTGATTAACAACTAAAACAGTAAGAATACAAAGATGCGAGTATAGGGAGACAGGATTTTTGGGATGTGATAGGAATATGGGATAAAAGAGACTATCGGGTAGATGCTTTTTATAGTACATCGCTGAATATTTGTAACTAGGCTAGAAATTAGTGGGGGTAAATTCTCTCTCGAGCAACTTACCTCGAATCAACTCGGTTTCTCTCGAACACCGAGTTGCCACATTTAAGCACAACCTCCGCCTTATCCCATTCACTCTCTCGAGCTAAAAGTGTGGGATAGGGCCTAGGATTCACTCTTTGGGGCTGAACCCATAACCACCGGCTATCGATTTAGTAGTCTTAGTTATAAAACCACTCTCTCGAGCAATCCAAAAACACTAAGATGAAATCGTATTTCCAACAACAATCTCATTAAGTTCAAACACAACTACTAAACAAAATCACATTTAAACAGCGAATATACCAACAATAGGCAACACCCAATAATAAATTTAACCCATATCCACAAAATCACACCGCAGGAATTAGGGTTTTATCTAGACATAGAAAAAGGGAGCAAAATGATACCTAATCGAGATGACATCAACTGGGTATGATTTATATTCACTTTAAACGAGTCTAGGATGAAGAATTTCTAACACCCACTTCCAATTTCTTGGAATTGGAAGTCTTCAAGCCTTAAAGTTCAATGTCTTGAAAAATTCTAAGAACTAAAACTGAAATATTCTTAGTCTCAAAAATAAATTTCTCTCTAAAGTCTGATACTAAGCTAACAATTTAAACAAGTATTTATAGTGTTTGAAAATTTGGGTTGCGCAGGATCACTCAGCGCAGTTAGTCGGGATCGCCGACACACTCATCGATCCGCCCTTTGGTCTGGTTTATCGCTTTTCTGCTTTTTCCTTTAGCATTCTCAAAATTTCAGGCACTGGACAATAGCGTGATGCTTCACGGAACTACTTGACGACGTGTCGACTGCTCCTTTTCATTGCAGACTTGACCTTCTCCTTTAGGGCTCAGCACACTGGAACATTCGGCAGGATTTAGGACCTTTCGGAGACTCACCTAATAGTTTAGGCGATCCTCACAAAGTCTTTTCTCCGTTCTTTCAGCCGCTTTGTTCCTTTTTGCTTGATAGCGTCCAAGCTTTGTCTCTAAATTCAGATACCTGAAATTTTAGGGTTTACATCAGTTATTGAGATAAAATATGCACTTGAGGACACTAATTCTATTAAAATAGAGCCCTAAATGAGTCTAAATCGTGGACTCATCTGTATACATTCTCATATTAGATGTATTTTCAAAATAAAAATCACATATCAACACAAATTTCATCTTTAATCATTCAATCAACTATATTTCAACTAGAGAAAAAACACATATAAATTAATCATATATATTCAGAAAAAGTAATTATTTAGAAAATTATTTTTCCAACTCAGCTCTAGAAAATAAAAGCATATGTCAATATATAATTTTCAGGAGCACCTAACTATGAAGAAAATAATTTTGAACATGGACAAAGAATACATACCATTAATCAGAATATAAACATAGAATATCTAAAAAAATCTAGCACATCCAAAAAACAACTAGAGAATATATAGCTAAACAAAAGCATAATGTCATACAACACACACATAGGGAGTAGAAGAGAACATAAAAACAAAATAATAAAAAGACATCCTGATATCTTAGGTTATTGCATACATCAAAAAAAGAATACATCAACAAGAAAAACACTCTAGAGGAATTGAAAATTCCATAACCTAATCTTGACGGGCATCTTTTGAGCTTCTAGATGGTCATCTTCACCGTAAAAAGAAAAATGAAGACGAACTATAGTAGGAGAAATAAGACACTCTCAAATCTATTTAGAGGATCGATACTTACTATGAGATAGCTCAGATGAGACATTTCTACAAGAACTAACTGATGAAGGTATAAAAGATAACATATCTAGGGAGAAATCACCTTGGGAGGTTGAATCGAAATTGAAAATATGAAGAACAAAGCAACATCGATAAGGTTTCACAGATCTATACAGAGAAAGATAGAGACACTTCAGTATGTTTTTTTCAAATATATACTTGCATTTACGCAATAATAGATCTGCGATAGAAGTCGAATACGATTAAGTAACTAGGGGCAAGATACAAGCTCTAGAGCGTCAAGTCATACACAAACCGGAGTGACTTCACTACCTAAAGAAAGAAAGCTGCTTCATTTCATATATCATTCCCGTATGCAATACCTCTTATTTAATCTTGCTATACGTCCAAGCCTTCTCCCATTTTTATGCTGCTTTAATTGTGGACTAGTAGATTTGATCCCATTTTTTGATACTTTCTTTTATTGTTTTGTTTGATCTTTAATTTTCATATATATAAGTTGGTCCATGGGCCAAATTTAATTTCAAAATTATCTAAAATTGATATCACGAGATGATTATAAGAAATTCTATATATCACCTATTCTCTTTCAACAATACATTATACACACATTACAAACACCATAATATTTATAGACTGAATTTGTACAGTAACCATTAGTATACCACAATTCTTATGGTTTATAATAATTTGCATGAAATATTTACATAAGTGGAGATACATCATGTCACCAATGTAAGAAAAAGTTTCAAAAAAGATAAATTTTATGTTTATCGATTTTGATAGCTACAAGATTTAGAAGCATAATTACCTTAAGGTTGTGATGCCCATGAAAAAACTAGGCAGTGCATGATATATTTTTTAATTGTATCTTTCAAAAAATATTAGTACCTTTCACTATCAAGTACAATTATTCCAACATTTTATAAAGAATTCTTCATTACTCTAATGACTCTAATTTAGTAAACCTTATCTACGAGGGGATATTCTAATTTGATTTAACATTTATTTATTGCATTGTGGTTCATCAAAAGATCTTGTGACTAACTAATTCAATATTACTTTGAGGAACAAATAATAAAAAAAAGGATCCAACACACAATTGTGATATTTTTTTTTATATTTGTAGGTCATAAGTTTTATGGAGCATTTATTGAATATTAAAGAAATCTTGAATAAGATGTAACAAACAATTTTTGAAAGGGAGAGAACTAATGGAATTGTGAATGAAAATCAATGGAAAATGTTTTTTAAAAACATAATTTATTGTTTCTCTGAGAAGGACACACTAGAAACAATTCAATACTATGAAATATGAAAAGATTATAAATAACTTACTATTTTTGTACATAATTAGATTTAAGAAAATTAAAATTATATCTAATTAGTAAATTGGTCCGCCCTTCGTGCTATCTTAAGAAAACTATTTTTTTAATAATTAAAAAAATATTAATCCTCAAGTCCCAATTTATTAGATTTTTACGTTTAGTCCAATTTATCCTTTAGGTTAAATCATACGTCTCTTTCAATATTTATGTTTTCTCTTTATTCTTCCTTTTTACTTCTTCCTCATCCATTCACTTTTTTTCAAGAAAATATCAGTTTTCTTTCTTTATTTTCAAATAATAAAAATAAACGAAGGGACTCAAAATTATAGCAAGTGTATGTAAATAATGAGTCTCAAATCATTAATGAGGTTATACAATTCATGAAATTACTTTACTCTATGCTTTATGCATTTGTTAACACAATATATTTTGAATGATAGTCTTCTCATAAATGTCATAAAGTAGGTATATGTACCATGAATTAATAAAATATTTAGAGAAAAAATTAAAGCATTTTTTGTCCTGACATCAAACTATATTGTATATTCCAACAATTATTGTAAAATAAATGATCAACACATGCGTAAGAAACTGATGTGTCAAAAGAAGAAGCCTCAGATGGTTTCCTATCTATTAATCAATGTTTATACATAATATTAAATAGGCTTGAAAATTTTCATATGTAATGCAATAAAAATAAAAAAGTACAAAGAATGAATCAAGAGTATAGTTTTTAATTTGAAATACTTTATAATTACATAATAAGTGTATGTAATTGAAATATTCAAGCATACATATCAGTTTATGTATAACCACATAATAATCACCTTCCTGTCATTTACGGTATTTACTCAGATCATTCAAAAGAAAAATAAATAAAGAAAGAAACACAATATGATTACAACTCAAAGAATATATGAATATTGAAAGCTTGAATACCTTATTTTATCCACTTATTGAAGAGAACGGATGCTGAAGCTATGGAATAGGTTTAACAACGTGGTATAATCAGTGTACAACTATTAACCGTTATAGAGTTTGAGTCTCACTACAACTGGGCTACTAAAATTCACCTAGGTTCCTATGTCTTGTACTAGGTGAAGTCGACTAGGATAAGTTATAATTGTAGTATTAGTAGTCAACCAGTACTCTTTGTAAATTGTGTATATGTATTGTAGTAGAACTTCAAGTGTATCAAGCCTAGGACTATACAATTCCCTCCTATATAAGGAGCATGTACTCGAAGGTTTTCATCATCAGTACATACTGAATTTCTCTTATTCTTTATCTAAGAATTCTACATGGTATCAAAGCATATCAGTTCTTCCGCTCTCTAAGTAATGAATCTAAAAACAAAAATGACCATATGTTTAAAACTACAATGACCCCCTCTACCAATACTCTGTACACTTCCTCACTAGCCACCTCATTGCCTATTGTTCCATTAAACATAAGTGATGTCTAGAATTTCTCTATTCACGTAATCAACAACACAACTTTCAGTACGAGTGTTTACGATCGTGTGATAGTATAGTAACCCAACCGAGGGTTGGGGTCGTGTCCCAAGGGATTGGTCTTGAGAATTAATAGAAAAATAAAATTTGGTTCTAACTAGTCGTAGCTAAAGACATTAACGATTAAAATCATTGTAAATTAAAAGGTGGGACACAAAAGTGTCAAATAACAATTTTGGGGTTTTGTCACAAGTATAGCAAAAACAACAGAAATAACACAGAAATCAATCATGGGGAAGAGTTCTTGGGGTGTGACTGCAATACATGTTGAGATAAATAGTTGGGTACATGCTTTCAATAGCAAAGTTGCAAGATAATAGTGACTAAGCTAATATTTAGATGGAAATAAGTTTCCTCTCAGGCAACTTACCCCGTTTCAAATGCGTTCCTCTCGGACACCCATTTGCCGTATGAGCACCAGCCTACGGCTTTATAACGACCCTAAAAATGAACTAGGTAAGGTAGAGCCTCACATGTGTGTTGTTGATTGGATATGTGGATTTTAGTGGTTAAAGTCAGTGTGTAATGTTAGTTTAGTGTATTTGGAAGTCAAACGTCAAGAGATGTCCATGACGTTCAGAGACTAGCCTAGTGTTGGTGCTTATGTGTGCTTGATGCGTTGTCAGAGTTTTGGAATGTTGTTTGTTGTGTTGTTTGAAGTTTAGGTTAGTGGGAGTGACCCTAGTACCTAGGTGGGTTGGTATAGGTTCATGACGTCCGGGTACGACTCCCCAAGGACCAACCAAAGGGTCCTTGGAGAGGACCCAAACCTTGGCAAGAAGACTGCCCAAGGCAGTGTGGTTGACACTAGGGATTGATGCCCCGTCAATCGAGTGACAGTCCGTCAATAGAGGGCGTAGATCCACACTTAGCCTGGGGAGCTAAGTCCCCCTTTGAGAAACTGCAGTCCCAAACAACGGCCACCAGGATGGTCCGTCAATGCGTTGACGGTCCGTCAATGGTGGGTCGTCAATGGATACTGTAAAAGCTGTCCAAACCAGCCAAGACAAGGGTGGGTTGGTAAATTCCCCCCTTGGCTAATTATATGTATGGGTGTTTATTTAAAGTTGTTTTTAGTATTTTAAGGGTATTAAATCATTTAAATAAAGGTTTTAACTTCATTCTTCAAATTAGAATTTCCAAAATCATTCTCTCTCTAAAGTTCTCTCAAGTTCAATGAAGAAGAAGGTGGAGAGCTAGGGTTTCAAATATAGGGTTCCTTGCACCAAATTTCGTTGGGATTTCATCGATTGAGGTATGGTGGCTCTTCATCTAGGACTCATCTTCATCCTAGAGTCAATTTCAATGGATTTTACAATGTTTTCAAAAAGTGACTAAAAGCTTGTTTTTGAATTCTATCAAGGGTTCTTGCATGAAAATTATTTGAAATGTTTGGGCATGGATTAATTGATGTTGGTTTGTGGTTTTTGAATGAAATACTCCATGAACTCTTGTCTCCTACAAAACCCTAAAATTTGCTATGAAGTGGGTCTATTCCTATAATTTCAAAGTTGATGGAACTATGTGTAAAGTGAAGTGTATTGATATATCTTGTGTTGTTTAATGTTTATTTATGATTAATTGTTGATAATGGATGAATTA
>JAJOOS010007917.1:0-33951 GCA_029582725.1 Solanum chiquidenum
CATATATACCTCAATGTGGTTCTTCAAGTATTTTTTGAGTATAGGATGAGTATAGAATTCATCGTCATTACTAATCTGAGCTCCTGCATTTCGTGCCCACCAAACATATTGAGCTTTTCCTCCAAAGTCGTTCCATTGATTTACAAAGCTCAAGATTAAACGAACACCATATTTCTTAGCTTCCGCGATCACAAAATCCAAACCCTAAATTTAGAACAAGTATATCTAATTAAGGGACTCACATGCATTACAACGCGATAATGTAAAAGTTATCAAAACTATAATAACAAACGTCCTTTACCTGAAAAACACGTTCATCATAAACACCGGGTGATATTTGTAATGCTCTATCACCTCCATCACTAAAAGCCCAAGTACGACAAACAGAAAGACCAGCAACAGAAGCATCTTTAAGAACCTCAGTAACTTTGTATCTCTCAGTAGGGTCAGCAGCAACATGCATCAACCAATATGAGTTGAAACCATTGAATAGAAAAGGGGATCCATTGAGTTCAAAATGAGAATCTTTAACTCCTATAAACCCTGAATTCGCTTCACAAGCAAGAGCTAAGAACAAGAGAAAGAGCCCAGAAATACAACTTCTTTTTGTACAAGACATTTTGTGTAGTGAATTATAGAAGATATATGTGTGATATGTTAGATGTCACCTTTTATAGTGTGTTGAAGATAAGGAAATTTACTAAAAATAGCAAAACTTGCAAAAACTAAAAAAAATCCCTAGTGGATATAATTGGATATTGAGATTTGATGAAAAAATATATATTTTTAAGGCAGTTATTTGGTTAAGATAGAAACAGAGTTCTGTTGAAAAACTTGTATGGGAAAAAAGAAGAAGAAAAATATGGAAACATTAATTGGTTAGTTTTTTTAAGGTTTGTTCACTACTAGAATTGATGATGAAATATAATATGGAAACGTGTACTCATAGTATTTGATAGTAATATACTTGAATATTATATGCAAATACATGAAGAACTCTTGCATAAATTTTAATTTCTATGTGGATGTGTTATGTGTGTAGTTTAATATTATTTTATTGCTAGAAATTGAGCCAAAATAATTAAAATAATATTTTTTTAAAGAAGTTAAAGAGAAATGAAGGGGGCATAACATTATTTGGGGTTATTCGAATTAAGATCTTCTGACCACTTATAAAATAAATAGAAAAAAAATGACATTTTTAAATTTCTTATGTCTAAAAATTAAGAACTTTAGTAAAAAAAATCATAAAATTAAACTAAAATAAAATTGTAGTGGCCTACAATTTACAAAAACTCAAGATCTATACTAAGATTAGAATATGGGGACATTAGTTCCATTGTTTGATAAGTGGAGTAAAGGAATTTAGGAAGATATATTCTTAAAGAATAAGTGGATTTCTTATTTATTTTCTGGTATCATATTTGGGATCTTTGATGTTTATTTTATGCTCATTTGACAAATTTCATAGTCCATATGAGAGCGGCAACTATTGCATTGACGACTATATATCCCAAGTATCATTTTGGATGAAGTCGTTACGAATTTAAACTTAGAATATGTGAATTTAAAATAAGTATGATCTTATTATACGTAGAGGCAGATGCAATAGTTCAATTATGGTTCAATCAAACCCAATATTTTTGTCACATGACATATATGTAGAAGTCAAAAAACAAAAATAAAACGAGATTCTATATCCATAATTCAAAAGTACAATTAGTTCAGTTTAAATTCTAAATTCGACTCAAAGTATATGCCTATAGAGTTGTAAGTTGAAAACAATAGGTTCACTTCTACTCAAAACTCGCTCTGAATCCGCCTCTAGAAGTAACCACCAATTCCAGGCCAATGGAGGGAAAGTTGAAAAGATCTTCCCCAAAATGCTATTATATGCCAATATAAAGTAAGATTTTACTTATACAGTGTAATTTTCCGACGAAGAGTGTTCAGCTCATAGGAACCACCGTAGCTCCGCCCATGATCCCTAGAAGTAACCACCTATTCTAGGAGTTTGGAGGAAAAGTTGAAAACATCGTCCCGATGCCTGGATCAGTAATAGTGAAATCACACTGCTGCTGCTTTTGCTGTTGCTGCAAATTATCATCAGTGCATATACTGTAATTCTCAAATGGACTAGATTGAAGTACATTTTTCCATATATCACTATTTTCTTGTTGTATATTACTAGTATATTTTGGTGTCGATTCATAAAAATCGCTCCCATCAAACATCTTTATTTGGAAAGTCTGGTGCACTAAGCTCTCGTTATGCACAGAGTCCTTGGAAGGGTCATACCACAAGGGATTATTGTACGCGGCCTTATCCTGCATCCTTATTTCTTCGTCTAAAGCAGAGGTACTCTGTTCCACAGCTGAAGGTACTCTGTTTTTGTTCCGACATTGCCTGATGCACCGTTTATTGTTTTGGATTTGAGAAGGATTTTTCGCGAATGAAGTAGTGCTTGAAGATGCTGAATTAGTCACGTCTATGTTATTATCAGACGAGGCCAGGTCTCCGAGGAACAGATGTGGGAAATTAAGACGCGCATCTGTTCCTCTGAGCCTAAAGGCCTCGACATCATAAGCAAAAGCAGCTTCTTCAGCACTTTCAAACGTGCCTAACCAAAGTCTAGTTCTTTTACGAGGAAGGCGAATTTCTGCTACCCATTTCCCCCAGTGGCGTTGTCTCACTCCTCTGTACCGTTTAGGTACAGGGGAGGAGACAGTGCCATAAACATTCATCATTGTAGTCGTCCTCGTCCCATTGTCAGTGATTCGACACTGATTAAAGCAACTTTGAGGTGCAAAAGAAATCATTGTTTGATTTTGAGTAAGTGATTGCCAATTAAGGTGACAATTACTTGATGGAGGATCATCTAGAGCAAAAGGAAAACGAAATTGTGGTTCGTAGCCACGTGCTCTAATCCTCTGAGCTACAGGCTCCACCCCGTCTCCACTTGATCTAAGGTTATTATGTTGTGATGATGGGCTAATTTTGAGCTTTTTCAAAGGTCTATACATTGACATGATGGATTGAACATTATCAATCGATTTGATATTTTCCATTTTTCGTGTGCTCGTACGAGGTGATTTTCTTGAAGTATGTATGAATGAAAACTTGAGAAAACATCAACATGAGGAGGGAAGAAAAGGGCATTGAAGCAAAATATGATAGAAATATGATGACGAGTGAGCTTAGGTTATATTTGGTAAAAGATGACAAGAAAATATGGATGTTGACATTTTATTGAAGCCTTCTTCATCAACTACTTCCTCTGCTTATTTGTTAACTTGGCGTGAAGTTTAAGAAAGTAAAAAAAAAACGAATCTTATAATATTAAAGTAAAGATACGTACAATGTAATTATTTTTTTAATGGTGTCCTTTAAACATATCATATGAGATGTCAAAATTAAAGAGTCGTAAATTAATAACGACAGGAAAGTAAGATAAATAAGTTGAAAGAGAATATATTCTTTTCACATATGTACACCAAAAAGACAGAAAAAATGTAATTTGTGATTGCATGTTTTCATTAACATAGAAAGGCATGACTCTTGCAATTTAGTAGAAGCCAACCCAATATTGCTTGTAGGTTAAGAGATAGATTTGTTTTACCTCACTACTTGCATTTGTGATTAGTAATGAATTATTATTTTTTATTTCAAAGGTCAAATACATTACTCTAGAAGTTTTATTTCAAAAATGAAAATAATAAAGGATATTTATGGACCTAAACACTTCGCCTTACGAATTTACAAAATATATACAAAAAATAAAGGGAAAAAGGAAAAATATACCCCGAGTTATAATAAATGGTATGCAGATACCCTCCATCAGACTTTTGGGACATTGGTGTCCCTGCCGTCCAAAAACTAAAGCATATATGTCCTTCACTCTAACGAAAGACTAAATAGGGACACATGACACAATCTTATCCGTCGATCCGATATTTAATAAATGTCGGATCGGTGGATAAGATTATGACACGTGTATGTTCGTTAGTATAAAGGGTATATATGCTCTAGTTTTTGGACGGCAGGGCACCAATGTCCCAAAAGTATGACGAAGGGTATTTGCATACCATTTACGATAGTTCGAATATATGTATCCTTTTTCCCTATTTTATACCAAGTATATATATATATATATATATATAAATTAGTAAGAAGTCAAAAGTCAAAAGTACTAAAATGGTGAAGTCAGACAAGAACAAGCGTGCTTTTTATAGCTTAATTTGTTGCTTCTTGATTGGGTTTCTCCACCAAGAAGAGTGTGTTTAGTAGGGACGGAACATGTTTTTTATTTTAAAAAATCATGGTTAGTTGATCGAAAAATTAAAAATTATATTTTTTTATAATTAAGAAATCAAATTTCTTAAGAATAAGAAAATAAATAAGTGTTACACCTGACATTTTCTGTACGATCGTACCCCCAACGCCCTCCACGCTCCATCCCTGCTCCTGATCCCATCCCACATATCTATAGTGCTTTTCAAGATTATATATATATATATATGTAATTAACGATAAATAAATTTTGTAGCTAAATAAATGTATCGAAACGTGCAGAATAGTAATGCAGTTTTTCTTTTCAAATGACGCCAGAGTTTTAACCCTTCAAGTGAGTACTTTGTCAATTGTCAATTGACATTATAAATTATTATATAGATTAATGTGAATTTACATATTGACAAAATCCATTTGAATAACGTCTACTTTACTACAAGCAACACCATTGGTCAGGAATTAATCACGCTTTCTATTTTAATTTATTTATCTTATATTATTTATTTACTTTTTCAAAAAGAATATTTAATTTCTTGAAAGTGAATCATTCTGTAGACAGAATGTCTCACCCAAGGAGTAAAAGATTTGGATGGAGTCTCACTTTTTTAGAAGGAAAAATTGTATGAAATAACAAATTATTAATTCAGATTAAATGTTATAGTCATAGTTTATTTTATTTGTAATTCACAGCAAACATTTCATTTTTTTGTCATCTGATTTGGTATGCAATTAGCCATTTTCGTTATACAATTACCCATTCAGTATACAAATGTATAAAATGCGTTGTGTTTGTATAAAGTGAGAGAAAAGTATATATACAAATACAAATACATATATTTTCGTCCTATACCCTTATAATTATACAAATACAGATCTTATTATACAAATTACAATGTATAAATGAATTTATACAAAACTGAACAATTTGTATTAAATTGAATGTATCCAGAGAATTACACAAATCAAAAGCTTCATAGCAAACATAAAATTTGTTATGGGGCGCAATTATGCAAACTATAGATATAACATACAAATATAATTTTTATGTTTAATATATGTGAAAGTTATTCTTTTTAGAATGATTTGATCCATCAAAATCTTGTCATAAATCCTATGGTAGCAATTCTTTCAATTAAAATAAAGGTACTCTTTCTCACATTTGTTGACGTGAAGTAGGTTACAACTGCTATTAGAGTCTGTCTGAGTGCATCGACTCTCTAAAAATATACAATACTACAATATCATCCCCTATTTATGTTTATCTATGGATGGCTCTAGATACTACTAAATCTAAATTATTCCATGATTCTCTATAAATATCTAATTCTTCAAAAACATCTACAAGAAAAATCTAGTGAACTTTATCTTCTAGATATTTCTGTAAGATAATTATCCTAGATACTATTCTAGAATTATTACTAGAACAATCTATCATATTCCAAAAAATCAACTTTAATTTTTTCACAAAAACAATTTGTGTGAAGTACTCTCTTTAACAAAAAGACATCACAATTAGATACTTACTGTAAACTTAATGGTTTTATGTCTTCAAAAATACCATCTTATAAACACCAATACCAAAAAAAAATAAAAAAAGATCAAACACCTTTTGAACACCTAAACATTCTCCAAAATAAAAAACCAAGAGTACCAAAATATGAAGTCAAGTACAACTAAAAACTGGAAAAAATTGTATACATATAAAACTTCATGATTGATCACATTCATTTGTAGGCTGCCAGTCCCACACCAGCTTCTCCACCATATGGTCCGGCTCCACCCTTAGCGTTGGAGTAACTGATAAAGTAAAACTTATTGATTATGCTAGTGAAGAAAATAAACGCGGCTCCAGCAGCAAAAACGCCTTTTCTCACAGTCTCACAAGATACAGGTCGATCATTAAACAAGAGCGATGATCTATACTTTGTATGGTACGCGTTCCTAACTGAACCAGCCAACAAACACACCTCCGCGATGAAAAATGTAACCCTGAAACATAGGTTAATAACTTAATTATTATCACATTATATCGAGTCTGAAAAAATATATCGTGTTGAGTCATATACCAACACATGACGAATAACAGAACAGCACAACCCCTTGAACCACCGGGGCTCAAAGGCTTTCCAAAACAGAAGCAACGACTCGCCACCATTATAATGATTTGTCCGGCCATGAGAAATAAGAAGGCGCCAACGCCAAATCCAGTTGAAATATCGGAGTCATAGACACAATAAGTATACACTTGTTCATTATCTGTTTGAATTGTGGCCTATCAATCAATGAAATGACGAGTTGTTAGATCAAAATGAAGTACATGATATACCAGTAAAATTTGAATATTAAACGAAAAGTGTGTGAAATATAACTTTCGAAATTACAATATTGATCATAGAGGTTGCTATTCAAATAAATGCTAAGAGTAGGCATAATAATAGATATTTTTGTAGTTATAAACAGGGGCGGAGCTATAGTACTGTCTACTGCTTGGACTAAGTTAATGAAATTTTGCTTTGATCATATATTAAAAAGGGAAAAAGGACAAATATATCTGAACTATCGTAAATGGTATGCATATATCCTCCATCATACTTTTGGGACATTGGTGCCCCTGACGTCCAAAAACTAGAGTATATATGTCCTTCACTCTAACGAAAGACTAAATAGGGACACGTGGTGCAATCTTATCCGTCGATCTGATATTTAAGAAATGTCGAGTCGGTGGATAAGATTATGACACGTGTGTCCATTAGTATAAAGGGGTATATATGCTCTAGTTTTTGGACGGTAGGGGTATCAATGTCCCAAAAGTATGACGGAGGGTATCTGCATACTATTTACGATAGTTCAGAGGTATATTTGTCTCTTTTCCCTCTTAAAAATTTCATCAAATATGTAATCGTGAATTAAGTAATAACTAAAATAAGCTATGAATTTTATCACTAGTTCCAAATTCATAAATTTCAAATTCTGAATCTACATCACGACATACAAAGCTCTCGAACAAGATCAATTTTTCAAGAATTGAATATATCAAAGACCAAAACCACAAGTAATTTTATGTTATCTGGTCTTAATAGATCAAAACAAGGAGCGGAGCCAGAGATCAAGTTACAGGTTCTATCGAACTTATAAATTTCAAATTCTGACTCCGCCTTTGATTCAAAACTGACAAAAATATGGATAATATAAAAATGAACATAACAAATAGCAAAAAAATTAATAGATACATACAGTGCTCCGTCTCTGTTCAGCAGCAATAGCCAAAGCAAAAGCAATTACATCGAAAACAAAGACGCTAATCATTAACAATTTCGAAGCCATTGATAATGAAATTGAAACACTTTTTTCACACACAATTTTTTATTTTTCTATGTTGTTTCAGTTTCAATGTGTGTCTATATACAATGTAATAAAAGCCTTTTTTGAGTAATGGAGAAGAAGAGTAAGTAACAATAAAGAAGAAGTATATTATTTATTCGAAAAAATTAAAAGTGAAAGGACACACCAACAAAATGTAACGACATTTCAACTTTCACCACACAATATATATACCTAAAGTTGATGTTACTACTAACCTTCCATATTCTGGTAACCTATGTTGCTCGGATTCTTAAAAAATGTTATTGGATGCGTGTCAGATCTTCAAAAGTAGTGTATTTTTGGAGGATCCGACACAGGTTTCGGAAACAATTTTGAAGAGTTGAGCAACTTAGTTGTCAACTACCTAATATTATTGAAATTTAATATATTATTGATAGATATTTCATATTAAGATGATCCTCTTTTTATTTCTCGTGCAACTTATGAACAATTTAGATCACAGTATAAATGTTTCTTTTAAGTAAATTGAATAATCTTATGAAAACAATATGAAATCATGATCTTAAATATTATAATACTAATCGCAAACTTAAGTGATAATTCAATTATTTTCTTTGTAAGGCAGAATAATATATGAGCAAATATTAGACATAAGTTTAATGTTATCTCGAAGAGTAATTTTACAAAGGTTATATTTGCAAAACAAAATCTAAATAAATAGGAATATTTTGCATAAATTAGCTTAAACACTCATTAAAGGATAAATACTACCTTTAATTATCCAAAGCTAGCTAATGAAACTATCCCCAAGTGTTAACTATGTATTTATTAGCACTAGTCTAATTACATAAATGGACATAATTAAGGACCTTAATTAGGAATTAGTTGAATCTAACCCTTTAGCTTCAATTACATTTTGAAGCTTAATCCGCAGAAACAACCTCTTGCAGAAATGTAAGGAAACTCTTCGTATAATAGATCCTCGTGGTTCGACTCTTCTCTGAATCCCGTACATAACGAAAGTTTTAGTGCATCAAACTGCCTTTTTTTTTAATCCTTGATTACTTGAAGTAATCCAATTAATAAATGTTCTTAATAACAAAATACTTTTAAGAACAAAAAAAGCAAAGGAATATGGTAACTAAAATTCCAAAGGAAAATGGCCTAACAAAGCAAAAAAAGGATTTGGTGGGGGTTAAATTGAGCTGTTGATATGAAACCTAACGAGTTTAAATTCCACCCACTAATACTTAATACTATATACTTCCTCGATTTCAATTTATTGGTTTTACTTTTCTTTTTCAGTTAGTTTCAAAGAAAAATATTTCTTTATTTTTTTGGCAACTCTTTGATTCTAACTTTTCCCATAACATGTTTAAGACCATAATATTAGAAGATATTTGGTACATTCTTCGTATCTTTAATTTAAAACCACAAAATTGAAAAATCTTAATCTTCTTAAGTTCGATACCAAATTAAAATCAGATAAACAAGTTAAAATGAAGAATAATTTTGTCGATTGAAAAAAGAAAAGAGAAATCATATTAATTCCTTATACTATAAGTTAAACCCAACACGTAGTTTTTTTGTCTAACGGTTGGTGTCGTTGTTATTATGAAGATAACGATAGGAAAAGAATAGAATAAGATTCATAGAATAAAAATAATGCATTTATTTGGTCCACCATTCACCTTTTCCAATTTTCTATTTTGTAAACTAATATCGCAATATCAAAAATTTCGGCTTTGATATGATAATTTGATCGTGCTATAATTTTAAGATTGAAATTTTTTATATTGTGATAAAACTTTCGATTTTAAATTACTTCTGATATAATAATTCAATCGTGCTTTGATTTTGATATAATTATTGTATCTGAGTTTTCATTAATTGGATTTACTTGATTGTCTACGATTTTATTGCGTGTTTTCGGGCAGAAGTTTTGGTAGAATATGTTGTTTTTAAGTTAGAAGTCAGGATATGTTTATTGGAAAAGAAATTTTTTAAGTTTGCATAAAAATAGTGTATGGTCAGTTGTCTTTCTATAGGTCATGACAATAGAGGCAATACTAAATTTTACACCTTGAAAGTTGAAACTAACAAATATATTGCATTTAATTTAATTTATCCTTTTTTTTTTTGCATGAAAATCCAAGAATGGGAAATGATAGTCTTTTGGGTCAAGGTTTTGACAAATTTAAAAATACATATTATTTAAATATTATTTAATTTAGAGAATTGTGGTGGCTCTTAGGAAAAAGAAAAATATTTTGGGGTTAGTAATTACTTTAATTTTGAGAAGTTGAAAAAATAGCTTTGCTTGAAAGTATTTTTGGAATGTTGGTCAAATACAAATTATTATTTTAGTATCAGAATTTTTTTTCTCAAATTGATAGTCAAATACATAATACTACTTTTAGTCTTTGCCATTTTAAAAAAATGGTAAATTTTAGTCTTTGCCATTTTAAAAAATGGTAAATTTGAGTCCTCCTTGATTTTTGTTAGGTGGAAATAAGCTAAGTGTTTTGAAGAATGACAAAGTTGCGAACAGGTTGTGTCAACGTGATACAAGTTCATCAGTTCATCTAATCCGACTAGGAGAAGGATTTCGCAATCAAATAGAAAGACTACACGAAGTAGGAAGCAAAACATACCATGTGAGCTAACAAGTTCTAAGTGGAAGAGGAAGTCAAGTGCAAATAGGAGTTCGAGTTGAAATAGGTTTTGGATTCAAGTCCAAATCTATAAATAGGGCAATAACTTCTTCAAGAAAGTTTGCGCACTTACATAGAGAGTTCATCAAAACGCTATCAAAGAGTTTTTGAGAGGGTTTTGTATATTACTTGGGGTGCTGCGAGTTTTGTGAGAAAAAGTTTGTAAGCTTGTACGTAGTTAATTGTTATTGACTACAATTGAGTGTTGAGTGTAGGAAGAGTCTAACAAGTTGGAGCAACTTGGAAGACTTTTTAGAAGACTTAAATCGGGTTTTTTTTTTGTCTTAGGTACTAAGGGATTAGAGTTTATAATTCCTTAGATTGCGTAGGTGTGTAATCATTGTGTAGTTTGAAGTTGTGATAATTAATACGAAGTTGTGAACTGATTATTATTTACAAGATTGTTTACCACAATTATCAAACGTTAATGAACAGGTAGTAAATACGTGTTTCTTTTACTGAATTAAGGAGGTCATAATTCCAACAATTTCTAACATTCAAACACATTAGAAATTGTTGAAATAAATTTATGTGTCTATCATTGTCTTCTTTTTTTTACCTTTATATATATATATATATATATATTTTAGTTTTCCAAGTTACCAACCAAAATATGATAGAATTAGACTAAAAAGGCGTATAAATCATTCGAAGAATATTTTGGTCAACCAACTTTATTATTCATACTTTTATAATATTGTAATATAAAATTACAACTTATAGTACTACTTCTTATATATTTTTTGAATATCTAATATTTTATTTTAAAATATCAAATTAATATAATTTAATTTACCTTTAAAAAAATTAGTCAAACTGACTCTAAAAAAACAACTAAAAAGAAACGAAAGGAATACATAACTTAGATTTGAAAATTCAAATACAATGAATCTTTGACCATGACTCTTTAATTTTTATTTCCTTGTAACGTTTGTAGAGTCTTACTCCTTTTAAACCTATTAATTACTTTCTATTGATTCTATACATTAGTCCATATATATTCCCAAGAATTCATTATAGAAAAATGAAATTCATCAAATTCATAATTGCTTCTTGATTTTGAAATATATCAGTATAATTATTTATAATTCTAAACATGGAACAAGAGATGGAGAATATAGAGAGTCCTCTACACATTGATCATTCTAAAAGTGAAGTTATCTTTGACAACACTAATCGTCCCATCACTCTTAAGGTAATTCTTTAAATATTTCATATGATTTTTCGTTTCAGTTTTTTCTTGGTGTTACTCTAGAAGTTCCCAATTAGGTTTTTTTCATAGACAAGACGATATATTATAACTTAATATGCATGGCTCTTACTAGTAATGTTTGGGGAAGCTAGTGGCAAATTAGCTCAACCAGATAAGGAACGAAGCGGGAATCACAATGTAAAATTGGCTTCTAGGCTGAAAATTATGTGTGAAAATTTGCGCTCTCTCTCACTTTTCTCTCTATATGACTGGTGATTTGATTCTCTTGTGTATCCGAAATAGGACCTAAAGAGGTCTTACATATGTATCGTGTGGACAAGAGTGAGCCGATCCAAATTAAGCTTTTATTTATCAGAATTCGTAATAAGGATTCTTAGCTTATGTTTCTGTAGTAAGGATTCGTAGCTACATGTTAGAAGGGAGAGAGAGGCGAGCGAGATCCAGGAGAGAGATACAATTGATTTGTATATCTAATCGATAATTATATCATGACTACAAATATACAATTGATAAGTATAATAAACTAGCTACTAGAAGCAAGAGCCTGATACCTCAACTTAAGATAAGAAGTTTCACATTAGTAAAATACAAGAGAGATGTTGGGTATATAAATAAGCAGAACTGACACACTAGTGACACGTTTTAAAGCCGTGCGAATCTAATCCCAAATCGAACAATATCATTAGCGGGCTGGGCCGTTACAAAGGTATCAGAGTCATTCAAATTGATTCCATTTTTTATGATTGTACATAGTTTAGATGATAAGATTGTGTAAAAATTATTGAATGTGTAGAAGTTAAACTCTTCAAGTTATTTGCTAAAGATAATGCATTGTGTGTTCTTGCAGTTTGAGAATGTTGCTTACAAGATTAAGCTTGTAAAAGAAGGGTGTTTGAAGAATTCATTAAAATCAGAGGAAGAGAAAATAATCTTGAAGGATGTCTCGGGGATCGTTCATCCGGGTGAAATGCTGGCGATATTAGGCCCTTCAGGATGTGGAAAAACAACTCTGCTAACAGGACTCGGAGGCAGGCTCGTTAATGGCCATCTAGATGGCGTTATAACGTACAATAATAACCCCTTTTCTAGTTCCATGAAGCGTAGCATTGGTTTTGTTACTCAAGATGATGTTCTGTATCCTCACCTTACAGTGTACGAAACGCTTGTGTTCACTGCCCTCCTCCGTTTACCTAAAACTTATTCAGTTGAGGAAAAAACCGCGCATTGTGATGCAATTATACCTCAACTTGGATTAACAAAGTGCAAGGATAGCATCATTGGAGATTCACTTTTGAGAGGGATATCCGGTGGGGAGAGGAAAAGAGTAAGTATTGGGCAAGAAATGCTTATCAATCCGAGTTTATTGCTCTTGGATGAACCAACATCGGGGCTTGATTCTACTACTGCTTTAAGGATTGTGTCTACGTTAAAAGATTTAGCAAACGGTGGCAGGACGGTTGCAATGACAATACATCAGCCTTCTAGTAGGTTATTTTACATGTTCGACAAAGTGTTGCTGTTATCCGAAGGAAATCCCCTGTATTTTGGCAGAGGTAAAGATGCAATGGGATATTTTTCAGGCATCGGATTTCCCCCGTTAGTTGCTATGAATCCATCAGACTTCTTATTGGATCTATCAAGTGGTATGTTTATCTATCCTTATTTGTTATAGATAGTAATTTCATGTAGTTAGACCTTTTTGGTCTTTCATGAATCAGATTAACAAGGGGTTGAATCTCCGTGGATCATGTCAGCAAAGCCACTCTGCTATTTACAATACCCATCATGTGTGGTTAATTATCTTGGCGATTATATATTTCTAAGTTCTAACTCATAGTATACGTTCTCATTTAGGAAAACGGTATGATGACTAGCTAGTAAACTAGTGTGATTTTAATTTCTTAGGTATACTATCCGATGATCCTTGTGTATTATCTGATGCTCCTAGAGAAGATCCAGTATTAATCAAGCAAACTTTGGTAACTGCTTTCAAAACCAATCTAGCGGAAAACTTGAACGAACTGTTGCAAGAATCTATTGATCACCAGGCTACTGAAAAATTACCTGACAAGAAATTCAGTCAATGGTCGAATACATGGTGGCAGCAATTCTCAGTGTTATTGAGAAGAGGGATGAAAGAACGAAAACACGAGTCCTTATCTAACCTCAAGGTTGGAGAAGTCTTGGTGATGTCTTTCTTCGGTGGATTGTTATGGTGGAAATCTAACAACATTCAAGATCAGGTAATTGTTAATTTTATGTGAAGTAAGCCGTTGAACTGATATAAAATTGGTATATATACTCTACCTTTGTGAGGTACTGGTAAGGTCTGCTTACACTTACCGTCTCCACCCCACCTGTGGGATAACACCGGTGTGTGTTGTTGTTATTATAAAATTGGTACTATAAAGAACTAAGCTAACCAGTGTAGTTTAACCTGTTATAACCAAGTTGCTATAAACGACTACACGTTACATGTAGTTATCTTATAATTAGGTGATCTGATAGTGTAAAAAACTCTTTTTACGATGTGATTGGTGCATTTATCGAAGTTGAACTAATGTCATTTGTTAACTGTTGCAGACCGGCCTTCTGTTCTTCTACACTAGTTTCTGGGAGTTTTATTCTGTGTTCCAAGGTATTTTTACCTTCCCACAAGAAAGGATGATGCTGGAGAAAGAAAGATCATCTGGCATGTATAGACTCTCCGCGTACTTTATGGCTATGACTGTAGGTGATCTTCCGATGGAGCTAGTCCTTCCGACTATTTCCACTGTTATAACATACTGGATGGCTGGTCTAAAACCATCCGCGGGGAGGTTCTTCTCTACTTTATTCAGCCTCCTCTACAATGTATTAGTCTCCCAAAGCCTTGGACTTGCTATTGGTGCAATGGTCATGGACGAAAAGTCAGCTACTGTACTCGCTTTAGTCATCTTGATATCGTGTACCTTAGCTGGAGGGTACTATGTTCAGCATGTCCCGAGGTTCATTGCCTGGATAAAGCACGTATCAATAACTCAGTACGCGTACAAGCTCTTGTTGGGGTCTCAATATAGTCTGGGGGAAACGTATTCATGTGGCCTAAACGCGACGTGTCTGGTTGAAGATTCTCCTTCCATAAAAACTATAGGGCTTGGAGGTAAAGGCATCTCAATTGTTGCATTGGCTGTTATGCTTTTTGGTTTTAGGTTCTTGGCTTATGTTGCTCTTATGAGGATTGGTGTGACAAAGAAATAGATTTTGCTTTACTCAAAGATTTTGTAGGAAGTGTTCCATTTGTAATTTTAGTTTGTTTTCTGCTGAGATATGCTAGTCATGTTCCTTTTAGTGGTGACTTTTATTGCTGTAAAAACATTAAGCGGTAATTGAGTTAGTGTCATTGTACTCAGAGTTATTAAAGTCTTTAGTAACATTTATATAAAGTATTGGTTATAAATACTCATATTTATTATTGCTGCTAAATATAATATATCGACAATTTCCTATATACTTGTCGCTAAATCCTTAATTTGTTTTAGTGTGTTATACAAAGAACATGCAATTTATGTAACTCTATTTGGTTTCTAGATTTATTTTTTATGACGACGGAAATCTCCAGCCGCTATCCTTTGGGTGTGCAGGATAAAATCTATGTTCCTATGCAATAGCTTGCAAACACAGGAGAGGTAACCCACACTAGGCAAGTCTAGTGCGACGAGCTACATTGTTCGTCTCTTTTGTTAAATTACTCCAAAGTAAATGCAGACATCCCAATTGTGGCATAATGATCAATGAGGTGCATGGTAAAATCTTGACGATTGAGGTATGGCTTATTTGTCTATAAAGTGGGTAAAAACTTTGGAGGTCAAGGTCAGTATATAGTTAATATAAAAAGATGTCATTCTTTTCTAAATTAACTAAAAATAAACTAATGTCACGTAAATTAGGACAAAAGGAGTACATAACATGAAAACTCACTCACTTGGGTGCAGCTAGTTTTTAACTCTTGTTTATATGAGTACAAAATAGATAAATAGTCGTTATTATTCCAGCAATAACCCTTTAAAATATTGTGCACACTTCTTTAATGTTTAACTTGAGTAGTTGGAAACAATTGTCATGAACTTTATTCTTCAATTTCTAAAGTAATAATTATTTTGTGACGATTTCTTTGAGCTAAAACGATACAAAATGAGATGACGGAAATATTTATTAGAGGTTTGTTTTGCTAAAGTATCTTTATAAATAATTATGCTTTTGCAAATGACCAAATTTTGACAACCTAATCAATAAATTCATCACTCTACATTTCCTCATAAATTATTTTTTTTAATGTTTTTTTGAAATGGGGAAGGGGGAATGAAACCGAACAAACAAAGTGAAAATTCAGATAATCAATCAATTGAGTTACTATGATTCTCTTCGTAAACTAGTCTTTAATTACTTTCGATTGCCTCTATATATCAATCAGTCCATACGTATTTCCAAGAATTTAGGAGAGAAAAAAGAAGTCATCAAAGAAGTCTTGATTTTAAATTCTATTAAATAGAGAGCCCCAAGAGTTTCTAAACATGGAATAATTAAAGATGGAGAATATATTGTCCCAACAACAAAATCAACACATTGATAATTCTAAAACTGAAGTTATTTTCAACAACATTAATCGTCCTGTCACCCTTAAGGTAATTCTTTAAATATTTCATGTGATTTTTTGTTTTGTTTTTTGCTTTGTGTTGCTTGGAAAGTTTCACATTAGGGTGTGACTAGCTCTGCCCTTGAGTCCTTACTAGCTCCGCCCTTATCCCTGAGTCCTTACTAGCTCCGCCCCTTATCTCTCAGTGCTAACTAGCTCCACCCCTTATCCCGGTGTCCTTACTGGCTCCGCCCCTGAGTCCTTACTAACTCCACCCCTTATTCCTGAGTCCTTACCAGCTCCACCCCTTATCCCTAAGTCCTTACTAGCTCCGCCCCTTATCCCTGAGTCCTTACTAGTTCCGCCCCTTATCCCTGTGTCCTTACTAGCTCCGCCCCTTATCCCTGTGTCCTTACTAGCTCCGCCCCTTATCCCTGTGTCTTATTATTTTGCTAAAAATGTAATGACTTGAGTAATCTTGCAGTTTGAGAATGTTGTTTACAAGATCAATCTCGCGAAAGAAGGGTGTTTCAAGAATTCACCTAAATCAAATGAAGAGAAAATAATCTTGAAAGGTGTCTCGGGGATCGTTTCTCCAGGTGAAATGCTGGCGATATTAGGCCCTTCAGGAAGTGGAAAAACAACTCTACTAACAGGACTCGGAGGCAGGCTCGTTAATGGACATCTCAAAGGCGTTATAACGTATAATAACAAGACATTTTCCAATGCCATGAATCGTAACACAGGCTTTGTTACTCAAGATGATGTTCTTTACCCTCACCTTACAGTGTCCGAAACACTTGTGTTCACTGCTCTCCTTCGTTTGCCTAAAACATTTACAGTTGAGGAGAAAACCGCGCATGCTGAAGCAATTATAACTCAACTTGGATTGACAAAGTGCAAGGATATCATCGTTGGAGGTCCGTTTTTGAGAGGGATATCGGGTGGGGAGAGGAAAAGAGTAAGTATTGGACAAGAAATGCTTATTAATCCGAGTTTATTGTTCTTGGATGAACCAACATCAGGGCTTGATTCTACTACAGCTTTAAGGATTGTATCGACTTTAAGGGATTTAGCAAAGGGTGGAAGGACGGTTGTGCTAACGATACATCAACCTTCGAGTAGGCTGTTTTACATGTTCAAGAAAGTGTTGTTGTTATCCGAAGGAAATCCCCTGTATTTTGGCAGAGGAGAAGATGCTATGGGATATTTTTCAGGCATCGGATTTTCCCCGTTAGTTGCTATGAATCCCTCAGACTTCTTGTTGGATCTTTCAAATGGTATGTTTCATCTGTATATATATATAGTAATTTCATGTATGAAGACTTTTGCTTTTCTTTCACGAATCAGAGTGACAAAGGGCTGAATATCATGGATCATGACAGCAAGGCCACTCTGCCACTAACAGTACCTCATCTCGTTGAGCTGAGACGGTCATGATGTACGTTGTCTTTTAGGCAAACAGTATGATGACTGATGACTGATAAACTGGTGTTATTTGATATGTTAGGTATACTCTCGGATGATCCTCGCGTATTAGTAGATATTCCTATAGAAGATCCAGCTTCAATCAAGAAAACTTTGGTAACTGCTTTCAAAACCAATCTAGTGGAGAACATGAAGGAGCAATTGCAAGAATCTGACGTTCATCAGGTTGCGGAGAAACTACATGAGAAGAAATTTACTCAATGGTCGAATACATGGTGGCAGCAATTCTCAGTGTTATTTAGAAGAGGGATGAAAGAACGAAAACACGAGTCCTTCTCTACCCTCAAGGTTGGAGAAGTCTTGGTGGTGGCTTTCTTGTCTGGACTTTTATGGTGGAAATCTAACAACATTCAAGATCAGGTAATTGATACTTTTCCTCGTGATTAGATGATCTGATAGTATAAAAATTCTTTTACGATGTAATTGTTAACTTGGTGCAGGTTGGACTTATGTTCTTCTACACTGATTTCTGGTCATTTTTTCCTTTGTTACAAGCTATTTTTACCTTCCCACAAGAAAGGATGATGTTGGAGAAAGAAAGATCATCAGGCATGTATCGACTCTCCGCGTACTTTATGGCAAGGACTATAGGTGATCTTCCAATGGAGCTAGTCCTTCCAACTATTTTCACAGTTATAACATACTGGATGACTGGCCTAAAACCATCCGCGTTGAACTTTTTCTCTACCTTATTCAGCATCCTCTACAATGTATTAGTCTCCCAAGGCCTCGGGCTAGCTCTTGGTGCAATGATCATGGACCAAGAATCAGCTACTGTACTCGGTTCAGTCATCATTCTATCTTTCACCTTAGCAGGAGGATACTTCGTTCAACATGTCCCGTGGTTCATTTCCTGGATCAAGTACATATCGATTAGCCAATACACGTATAAGCTCTTGTTGGGGTCACAGTATAGTCATGGAGAAACGTATTCATGTGGCATAAACGCGACGTGTCTGGTTGAAGATTTTCCTACCATAAAGACTATAGGGCTTGGAGGTAAAGGCATTTCAATGGTTGCATTGGCTGTTATGTTTTTTGGTTATAGGTTCTTAGCTTATGTTGCTCTTATGAGGGTTGGTGTAACAAAGAAATAGATTTTGCTTTACTCAAATGATTGTAGAAATGTTCCATTTGTAATTTTGGTTTCTAGACTATCTATCAAAAGTTTGAGAAACATTTACTAGTACTACATTGTTTGACTCTTTTGTCCCAAGTGTAGACATTTCAAGTTTGTCGTAGTGGTCAATGAGGTGAGTGAAAATTCTGATGATCATGGTTCTAATTATATCTAGTAGAGACTGGGACGTGTCGTTTATTGGTTAATGTAGTGGATGAATACTTGGTGATCAAAGTTCATTCATGAGAGACAAAAATACGCTTGATTAAGTTTTCCGCAACTGTCCAAACCTTGATAGATATCAGATGAAGTCAAATTAAAGAACGTATTTATGTATTATGTCTTTTTATTATATATGCTAGACATTGGCATATATGCATTCATTGCCAAATTAAAGAGCGTGTTTAGTTCGATATTATCCTTTTACTCAGCTTTTACTTATATTATTTATAATATTATATATTATTATATTATATATTTCTTCTTTCTTCTTTATATAATTGTATATTTTAATTTAAAAGGTTTGCCTTATGAATAGTAGCTTATGATCAGGTAGGTACCCTATTGTAGCATGAATGTCAAATTTGAGTTGTGACATGAATAGTTTGAACTCAATATTAAATTCATGTATGTATATTACAAAATATGTTCCCTTTATTATATGCAAATAATTTAGTCAAAACCTAGTAAGTTACCTTGTTTAAAATTTAAACTTTATAAACCCAATTTCAATTCTACCTCTAAATCAAATACCTTCAACTCTATAAAATAAGTGGCAAAATTAGACAATAACCCACTCATTTTATTAACTTAACTCATTTTGATCCGTTTAGTTCAACTCATTTTAAAATTGGATTGATACGTAGCCTAGATTGACTATGTCACAATTTTTAGCTCATTTCAGCTCAATCCTCTTCGTTGAAATAATATTTAAGTGGGTTAACGACTCACCTATCTATTAACTCAAATTATTTTGACATTCTCAAATTCAGTTCAATTCAATCCGCCTATTTAACACGTGAAAAATTAGTTGGCCTATTTATGAATGTCGACATAGAATGGCGCCCCCACGAACACAATATTTTGGTTCTTCTTTGTGAATTGTCATAATACAAGTCATAAGCCATAGACGAATGTCTGCGTCTTTATTTGAATTTGACTATAAATCCATCGAATATGCCATTCTTATAATTATTATATTATATATTCATAAAAAAAATTTTATAGCACTCACATCATAGCTTTCACGTGTGAGAAATGAAATAATGTCTTTGACAAAATTTGTCTCTTTTAATCTAATATATCGTCAACAGATGTGGTGCAGCAGATGAGGTTGTTCTTCTCTGAATCAGAGATCTTGAAGTTGAATCCTCACTCCTCAATATGGAAAAATTCTTGATAGAGAGCGCACGAACCCCTCGAATATGTGGCCTTAAGTGATGCAAATTCGAAATAGTTAGATTTCAATACGAATATCAGATACCGAACGAAAAAGTTGATTAGTGATAGTTAGGTAAGAATATATTTCTTCACGTTATCAATAGTTTAAAGCGCGTTGGCAACATAACAATATTAAATATATTATGTTTGTGTGTATGCCAAGAAAAGATATGGACCAATAGATACTCAATATGATGATTAAGTATACAAGGTGTGTTGTAAGTAATTTAAGGTCTAAAGAGATTAGACCTAAGACCAAGTCAAGTTGGAAAAGCATTACCATGGACTAAAGTTTTTTATGAGCCTAACTTTAAAGGAAAACTACGTACTCCCAATTATTAATAAGTTATGTTGTAGATAACGTATCAAATTAAAGCCTTTTGAATCTAGTTTTTAACATTATAAGTCATTTATCATCATTTGGACATATCTACACCAAGTTATGATGTTTTTTTTTACTAATAAGTGAAAGATAGGACAATAATAAAAATAGGTCAAAAATCAAGGGTCAAAATAAATTGACGGGCATCTGTTATTTATAAGGCAAAATTGAGAAAAAAAATTGATGGACTTGACAATGTTGAAAATGGAGTCTCGATAAAGAAAAATCGACGGATTATTTCAACAGATTAAATTGAAGGTTGTCCGTTGGTTAGATAAATATTAAAATACTGATATTTATTGAAAAATAGGTATAAAAATAAATTTTATAAAGTTAATGAAGTCCCTAGTCGAATGACATGATTTTCGAGATGATAGGATATGTTGTAAGATAGATTTCAATTTTCAAGTTTAAAAGTTGAAAAGTTGGACCAAAGACACTATTTTGAATTGACAAGTCGGGATTTGAATTTTGATAATTTCACTATGTCTCGGTGATATTTTATGGATTGGTTGGATGATTTTGCCCTTACTAAATTTCTAAAATTGATATTTTCTTTATTTGAAGTTTGGTTTGTGGTTGCATTTAGCTGATTTTTGGCGCATAAGACTTTTACATTATGCGTAAATCAATTTTGAAATCAATGTTGACTTTTGACCTCAGTAGCTCATAGTTGATTTTTTTACTTAATTTTCGAATTAGAGTTATATGTATAACAATATGGATATCAATAGACTTGTATACTCACATAGAGGATGATTTTGATAGAGTGAGAGCTTTCGGGAGTGATTTAAAAAGGAAGGTGATTTTATGATGGTTCATGAATTATTTGCTCGACTTTCAATGTAGGTTATGACTCTTAGATTAGCTTGGGAAGTGATTTATGTATCAAGTGTGATATGTGTTGGAGTATTGGTAGATTCGATAAATTAGGAAGAATGACTTTATGTTAAATCTAGGTTGGGACCTAAATAATAGACATTAATTATATGGCATGTTCCTTGTTTTCCATGAGTATTATGTTTGAGGCTTTTTGAATTGGTTTAGATTTATTTTATTTTTAAGATATAATTATCCAATTTTTGCTCGCGATTGGTCAATTTATGATGTCTACTGAGTACATGTATTAACATACTTATACTACTCTTGCTGCATTTTTTTTTATGTAGCTCCAATACTAGTTGCATGCCTTATTGATTCTATTGTTCGAGGTAACGTTTATTTGAAAGTTTGGATGAGCTACTTGGCGTGAAGAGCAATGTATGGTTACATCTATCTTATTTTTCCGTCTTTTGTTATTTCAGACAGTCTTGTAATTTTGGACCATACGAATGTTTTCAGTTTTAGATGCTCTTGTATCGATGACACTAATTTTGGATATATACAATTATTTTACATCCTATCAATATCTATTAAAGTTCGACTTTATAACTTATATGTCGCTATTATTTTTTATTGATTTGGCGTATTGCTTTGATCTTCCACTTATCTTTGAGGAGTTGACTTACATATCGATGAATTAATATAGATATCGTTATAACCTTTGATTTTGGATCGTGACATATAGCGTACATACAAGTGTTAATTACATTCGATATTTTCTTAGCCCTAAACAAGAGAAAGAAGGTTAAGAACTTGATTCTTGGGAGAATTTTCACCCAAGATCAACTCCATCCAACAACCCAAGTAAATATATTTATAGTTCATAAATACTATACTAACCCTAAAGATTAAAAAAATAAATTATCAACATTTTATGAATCTTTCAAGAATCAACCATAAATGAAAAATGAGGTTATTAAATCAGCATTACATAAGCCTTACTCAACTAGTGACAAATATGCTCATTTGAATCATCATCAAAACATACACATGGCATAAAATAAACAAAACAAAGAAAAAGTAGGTTAATATATAGTACTATTAAATTTGCCCTACTAACAACTTTCTCCCATCCCCCCTTTGATGTTATTTAATATTTTTCTTGCCGCATTGGCAACTCCCCTTTCACTATACGTGGCTACACTTAGCTTACTTTTTATTTTATATTTGGTTGTATTCTATATGTTTTTTTTCCATAAAATAGAAAATGAAAGTAATAACAAAATATAATTTGTCATCCCATTTATATGGGAGTAATAATCATAAAATAGAAATGGAAGTAATAACAAAATATGATATGTCATCCCATTTATATGGGAGTAATAATCATAAAATAGAAATGGAAGTAATAACAAAATATGCTATGTCATTTTTTATAGTATAGTATACTCAATTCCATTGTGTTCCTACGTAAGGCAAAAAACTTTTACGTATAGGGATATAGTGAGTGTGTGTGAGATCTACATAGTTAGTAACATAGGTAATTAAACGTTAGTAGAATTCGGAAAAAGATCGCATCTCAAAGGATTATGATGTAAATAGTCGCTTTCACAGTTTAAACTCATGATCTATAATTTATTTTTAACTTTTTTTTACTAATGATCCAAAACTCTCTTTTATTGTTTATTCAACTAATGTACATTTTTAACACTATTTTTATTTCCTTCATTCCAATTTATGTAGCATAGTTTGAATTTTGAGAGTCAAATAATTTAAGTTTGACTATGAATTAAACATAGAATCTTCTATTTTATTACAATAAAATTTATATATTTAAAAATTACATAAAAATACATAAAAATTAAAACAAACAATAATTAAAAATAATTTAAAAGATAAAAGAAGAGTATAGAAAAAAAAATAGATTTGTTTAACGTTAAAATTAAAATAAGCCACATAAGTTAAAACGAAGAGAATCAAAGACATTTATATTAATGGTATCTTTTTCCTTTTCATTAGATGAGATAAAAAGATAATGAAATGATAGTGAAAAAGATATCTTGACTTTATGTGAATAACAAAAAAAATACAATTAACTAAAAGACATGTGGCAAAGTGAGAAGTCGAAAACACAACAAAATAAAACGTCATCAGATACGAATCATTGAAAAGAAATCAACGTGGCTAGTTAGACCTACCAAATACTGTAATAAATTTTGTCATCTTAATCCAAAAAAAAATAATAGCACAATCAATATACACTTTGATTTAATTTATTAGTGACACGTGAACTATAGTATAAAAGGTATTTATTTAATCAAAGAATAATTTTATTAGCTTTGACCTTACTTTTTTTGGGGGTGGTAGTGTACCTAAATTATTGGGAAAAGAAGGAAAATACCCTTTAACGTTATCAAAATTCAAAACTCAATTGTTTTTTCTTAATCAACCAAAAAGTGGTTGATTTTTTTTATTTTATTTATTTAAATAATTGAGGGTATGGGAGGAAGAAAATTACAAGGTAAGACATCAAAATTCAAATTCGTCAATCAATAGAACTGTAAAACTTTACTTTATTCACAAAAAAATAGCACAAAGAAATAAAATGTGGTAGAGAACCCGAGCAAAAGGGTTATATTTACAGAGTTTGTACGTCAGATCGATCAACTTGATATTAAAAAGGCGTAGTTTAATATATAAAATATTTTATGCTCATATAGTGATCGAAAAAGGATCAATTTCAAGGAATATAACATAAATAGTCTATTTTGATTCGAGTATTATTAGTTGATTTTATAATTTGAATAGATAATCTATAGATTACATGAATAAATTATTCAGTAATTGTTTATAGTTTAAACATTAGAAGTGAAATATTAAATTGACACATAGACTGTCGACAAAGTAAGAGGCAGAAGCATACAATTAAAAAAAAGTCTGTTAATCCAAAAATATTTAAAATAAAATTAGATCTAAATCTCGTTAAGCAAATCCAAAAATGAACCTCCCATACTAAACTAAAAGTTATACTTCCTACGTTCATTTTTATTTGTCATATTATACTTTTCGAAAGTCAATTTAATTAATTTTTGAAAGTTAAATTATATTATATTAATTCGATATTTTAAATAAAAAATTAGATATTTAAAAGTTATACGAAAGTACTATAAATGCATCGTAAAATATTAGTAAATTTTTTTATAGTTTAATTCTTAAAAAAAAATTATGACAATTAAAAGTCGGAGGAAGTAGTATCAATTATTAAAGATCTATATGTATGCATGAATAATTAAATAGTGCAATGTAAGTATAACTTTTTCATCAATTTCACTAACACCAAAATTAGAAAAAGATACACAAATGACAAATGTCATTTTCATTTTTTTTTTAAAAAGAAGAAAAATAAAAAACGAATGATAAAAAACGTTGTAAATTTAATTTTAAAAAAATGCATACGTGTTGTCCATAGATGACATTTTTATAAGATTTTTCTTCTGTAGTCTCTTTCACATCCCAATTATTATTTAACAAAAATACCACTCAATTCCAAAAAACAGCTAAGTCCCTTTTTTTTGTCCACGTATTTGCACGTGTCCCACACTCTATGAATCCTTAAAATATTTACCAATATGAAAAATAATATTTACATTGATCGACTTATTAACAATAGTAATAAAAACGATATGATCTTAGTAAGCTAACATAATTATTATTATCAAAAAGAAATGTCGTGTGTAATGATGAAATTATTTCATTCTTGATAAAAATATTTTAAATTATAGCTCTAATTATATCATCATATAACTAAAAATAATTATTAATTTTATAATAATAATTATCTTAAGCTAAAATGATTGTCAACGAGTGAAAAAGGAGCATTTTACATGAAGTTGAACTAATATAATCATTCAATTGTCACATGTTAAAATTTCTTGTGATAATGCAATGAAATTCCAAAATCAAAATTCAAGCAGCCTTTACCTTTTTTTCTTCTTCCAAAAAAAAATAGTACTACTCACTCCATCTCAATTTATTTATCATAATTTTTAATATAAAATTTAATTTGAAATATACAAAATACACTAAAATATAATATTTTTAATATAATAATTTTAAATATTTATATATAAAAAATAAAATATTATAATTATCAATAAATTAACAAGAACATTTTTAATGGACTAAAAAAACTTATTTCTTCAATCTCAGTTT
Organism: Solanum chiquidenum; assembly: GCA_029582725.1. Taxonomy (NCBI): domain Eukaryota; kingdom Viridiplantae; phylum Streptophyta; class Magnoliopsida; order Solanales; family Solanaceae; genus Solanum; species Solanum chiquidenum. Next base: position 25,621 of record JAJOOS010007917.1, read on the forward strand.
ATTTGACATATTTTTATATTAATTAATAATTTAACTTTAAAAATATCCATTTTATCATTAATAAAATGATTTATAGTCACACAAATATCTATCTTTAGATCATAAATTTCAAACAAAAACAAATTTGTCATAAACTTCGTATCTAAATAAACTAACTCATATAAAATAAAAAAATGAAATCGAGAATATTACTTTTAATCTAAGATAAAAAGTGGGCGGAAAAACAAAAGATTCAATCTTCTAGAAGTTACATGAGAGAGTGCCACGTAGTGGGGGACCCCAAAGACTTTTTAAAATTATATTTTTGGAACTTGTTTTTTTTTATTTAGATTCATGTATTTGGTCCAAAACTTTACTGCTTGATAAGGTCGGCTATTAAAATGCCTAACTTTTTAATACGTGTCACATTTTAGAACTATCAAGATTTTAAGAAAAAGACAATAATACTTATCTCTTTTTCCAATTTCGTCCATATATAAATCCCCCTACCATCCCAATTTTCAAAAGAAAAAAAAGTTTAGAAATTTTGAAAAAAAAAAAATTTGAAAAAAAAATTAAGTTTTTAAATAAAAAAAAATGGGTGTTCAAGAAAAAGATCCACTTTTGCAATTAAGTTTACCACCAGGATTCAGATTTTATCCAACTGATGAAGAACTTTTAGTTCAATATTTATGTAAGAAAGTTGCTGGACATGATTTTCCTCTACAAATTATTGGAGAAATTGATTTATACAAATTTGATCCTTGGGTTCTACCTAGTAAGTTTCTAGTTTTATTCAATCTCTTATATTTATTTTTCACTATCGAATTGAGCTCTGACTAATTTGAGACCTCTGATTAAGAATAAATAAAATTATATTCATTTCATCATGATCTTCGTGTGGTTTCTAGTTTAATTAAAGTTTTACTCCTATTGTTTTAGTTTTAATGAATGGATTCATAATTAAAGTCAATTTGTATCTGAAATATAGAATTGAGTTTTAGTTATTTTGAATCAATTCATAAGAAAATATTGTTGTATAATAATAAAATGATGATTTATGTGTTGGAATTTTGATGAGGAAGAAGAAAAAAAATCAACTTTTGATTTCATATCATGAAACCATATAACCATATGACGAAAGGGATGGATGCTAAGCACCCCTCACTTTCGCAACAATTGCGAGGGATGGGAGCTCCTACCCCACCCTAGGAAGGGTAAAAAATTATGAAATCATATCGCATGGCCAAACGGGCCCTTAGATCAAGTAAGATTTGGAATTTTGTCATTAAGAGTTGACAAGAAAATTGAAGTTAAATTATTTTCAATTACGAGATGATGCACAGCAAATGATATTGTACTATTAATCATTTGAATTTGATAAATGATGGATTATGTGTAATTTTTGTTATTAGGTAAGGCGACATTTGGAGAAAAAGAATGGTATTTCTTCAGTCCGAGGGATAGGAAGTATCCGAATGGATCTAGACCGAATAGAGTAGCAGGTTCGGGTTATTGGAAAGCAACGGGGACGGATAAGATCATAATTTCGCAAGGAAGAAAAGTTGGAATTAAGAAAGCCCTTGTGTTTTATGTGGGCAAAGCTCCAAAAGGATCTAAGACCAATTGGATTATGCATGAATATCGACTTTTTGAATCATCAAGGAAAAATAATGGAAGTACAAAGGTAATTTAATTCAATATTATTCTCTTCTTTTTTGTTTTTGAATGAATATTTGCACTTTTAGTCCCTTAAATATTGATAAATTTATGCATTTAATCTTTAATTAATTGAAATGGGCACTTTTAATCTACCGTCTTGTGAATATTTGCAAATTTAGTGAATTATTAACAAATGTATTTAATAACCAAGTCCTATCAACATGGGTGGGTTGTGGTGTACTACTAGGAGTGTTTCACCCTTAACCGAAGCTTGGGTTCGAGCCTTGGGTATGGAGAAAATTTTGTATGGGCCCTGCAGTGTGCAATTCGGATTTAGTCGGGTCCTAATTTGAATTTAGTCAGGTTTAATGTAAACCGCGGACACTGGGTAGGGAACCAAAAAAATTAAGCCCTTTGTTTCTTAGTCTGTTAAAGATGTTTTAACTCCGAACTTTTCATTGTTCTATTCATGAATTGGTTTAAGTTTCGAAAGTCTCTGCTGTTAATTTTCCTGCTCAATCAAGTAGCATCACATAAATTGGGAATTACTACTTATATTTGTTATTCTATATGATGAATTTGTACTTGATGTGCTACACATGTTGATGGTAATGTAGTTATAGCTATAACATATTCTTTGTATATAAAGGGACCAAGAGTATACATTTTAGTGATTGGAGGCCAAAATGTGCTATAGTCAAATAGTATAAGGGCTGAAGTCAAAATTCTCAAAAACTAGAGGACTAAATGCGCAATTATATCCCATTTTCAAATGTCTTAATTGTTGCCTTATTTAATATGTATTTATTTTTTGTACATTTCAGCTAGATGAATGGGTGCTTTGTCGAATTTATAAGAAGAATTCAAATGGACCAAAACCTCTTATGTCTGGTTTACACAGCAGCAATGAGTACAGCCACGGTTCTTCGACTTCGTCCTCGTCCCAATTCGATGATATGCTCGAATCGTTACCAGAAATGGATGATCGATTCTCCAATTTACCGAGATTGAACTCTCTTAAGACCGAGAAATTGAACCTCGAACGCCTGGATTCAGCCAATTTCGATTGGGCGATCCTTGCTGGGCTCAAACCAATGCCGGAATTGCGCCCAGCAAATCAAGCTCCAGGCGTTCAGGCTCAGGGGCATGTCAATAACCACAACAACAACAATATGAATTTTCTCAACGATGTTTATGCCCATCCTACGAATTTCCGAGGCAATACCAAGGTTGAAAGTATTAATCTAGACGAAGAAGTTGAAAGCGGGAACATAAATCAACGGATTGATCAATCGAGTTACTTCCAACAGAATCTGAATGGATTTTCCCAAGCGTATACAAACAGTGTTGATCAATTCGGAATCCAATGTCCGAACCAGACATTAAATCTGGGGTTCAGGCAGTAGGATACTGAAAAGTAGAAAAATTGTAGCTTGAAATCTGAATGCCAGTATACTGTATATACAGAAGATCTGGATTTAGATTTCCTTGCCCCAACGGATTCGAAGAAAGAGCAAGTACAGTTTCATTGCCGTCTTCTAATGCAAGTTGTGTCTGAAGTCATTAGGCTGAGGGCACGTCTGCTTGGAACTTATTTGCAAGTTGTGTCTGAAGTCATTAGGCTGAGGGCACGTCTACTCGGAACTTATTTGCAAGTTGTGTCTGAAGTTATTAGGCCGAGGGCACGTCTGCTTGGAACTTATTTGCAGGTTGTGTCTGAAGTCATTAGGTTGAGGGCACGTCTGCTTGGACGTTATTTGCAAGTTGTGTTTGAAGTCATTAGGCTGAGGGCATGTCTTGGACATTAAAATGACGTTATAATGTACACAAACAGGAAATATATGCAGGGGCATGTATATTCTTTTAGGTACTGGACTTAATAGTTTGTTTTATTTTATGATACATTTCCAGATTTGGATGTATTTTGTAATTCTTACATTTCTGTGTAGCAAGTTAGAAGATATATAGAAGTTACTTTTAAAATATTTTTAAAATTTATCATCTAAGTGGGTAGAAATCATTTTTATCAAAGATAGAATTACAAATTTAAAATTAATTGTTTCTAAGATTAAGATAAGATAATTATTTCTTTTAATCATATTCTGGTCACCCTTTTTTCACCTAATGTACAACTTATATGGCTATTTTATTTAGAGCAACCTAAAATATGTGAGACTAATTCATATATCCATATTCATACATTTAAGCAAACCCTGAGACTCTTATTCGAGAGATCACTTGCTCAATCAATTGGGCCACCATCGAAGTGACATATTTATACACTTACCAGAGACTAGAATTTATTCAATTTTTTCTATAAGTATCCTTTTCAGACCAGAATTTGCATATTCTTTTGTTCACATTGTATATTGTATAGGTTAAATTGGAAATTAAATCAATCCTGTAATATTCGACTAAGCACTAATATTCAATTTAAGTAATATGATCCTTTAACTAACGGAAAATAAGCATTCTATACTTTGAAAGCATGGTTTAAAACGTGGTATTGAAGTCGATGCGTTAAAAATAAATATGAGTTGAAAATTGATATTGGAGCTTATGCGTTAAAAATAAAAATATAAGTTAAACTTGAGTTAAAAATAGGTATAAGTTAAAAGTGGTGGAAAGTTGTTTTTGTTCTTTTTTTTCAATGAATTCACATATCCATTGAGATTAATGGAAGGGCTCAATGACGATGCATATTGAATACGTTTCTTATCCCATCACTATTTATTTTTATTCCTCACACCAAACACTTCGTAGAGTTTGGACAAACATGTTATTAGAGTTCACTTCTGTTTTTTTTTGGTTTCTCATTTAGCAATAAAATATTCGTAATGAAGTCCAACTAATCATGATTCTCCCAACATGATATTTTTCTGTTCTCAGAGTTTGAGCTCGAACCCAAAACATTTGTTAAAGGTGAAGGAATTCCAATTATCCCAACACAATTCATATCGATCATTATCAAGTAATTATCTAGATCATTTAACTTTTAAGGATTTGGTTAGTGACAACCTCCTTTTTATCACTATTTCTACTAGTTAGTGAATATTGGACTACAAAGAAAAGAACGGTTTACAAGTTAACTTTATTAATTGAAGCCTAGCCCATTTTTTTATTTTATTTTAATGATAATAGTTATGTTAAAGTTTTACTTTTACCTACTTTTAATAAAGGAGTAGCAATTCTTTGACTTTGCAAATAATCAGCTATAACTCTCCAAAAGTATATGGAAATAGCCAATAGCTAAAGCATTACATATGCATTTCAAGTTAAGAAGTAAGTAAAAAAGTTAGTAGGACAAAAAAAAGTATATTAATAGACACACTTATTGTTGTGTGCATATGCACATTTATTTTGTGTATACAATCAAACCATTTTATAAGGTAGAATTCATCGATAGACCCTTAATATTAACACAATGTTTTACTTAGACATTTTAAATAAGTTTGGTGCCTTTTAAATATCTATAGTAGGATCCGACTATGTCATCTTTGATGCTTTTTGACAATCAACAAAAAAAATTATAAGAGTATAATACACTAACTGATGATAGTTTGTAAGGCTGTTCAAAATTAATTAATCGAAATCAATAATCTGAATCAAAAAAAAGTTATTGGTTTATCGATTATATGGGTTATTGATTTTGCGGTTTTGGTAACAGTTTTGATTTTTTATTATCAGGTTATCGATTCTTAACTAACCGATAACCCGATAGTAAATTAAATAATTATATTTATATCATTTGGTACATAAAGTTCTTGACTTAGAGTTTAGCTTCATACTTTTATTTTAGGTTCTCTCAAACTTTCAGTTATTCTATAATGTGACAATTTTTTCTTTTGAGCAAGATGTATTATGACAACTCATGAGCATGGTTCATTTGGTTTGTCACCTTGTTTCTAAGTGATTTTTCCTGATTTTTTTATGTCAAATCTTAACAGTTAACAATAACCGAACCGATAATGGTTAATAACCAACAAACCAATAATCAATAAGCTAATATCTTAACGGTTCTATAACGATTTCACATGTCTACAAATTAATAACTAATAAGTCAAACCAATTAATTTTAAAATCGAATAGAACTGGCCGATACATAACCTAATAGTTTGGGATACATTAATTAGTATGTTTGCCAAAGTCAGCAAGAGGGCACAATCTCATCAACATTTACATGTAAAACAAAGCAGTATAGCCATTGGTACCTCACAAGTTGACAACAAGGGTTGGGGCTACCTCACAATTTCCTTTCTTTCTTTGTTAACTTTAATTAATTAGGGTCATATCATTGTCAATAAAGGGAATCAATATTATCTTAAAATCACAAAGTTTTAATTATCACTCAATTATTTCCTTTCCAAAAGAACATGGGTACAAAACACCTTTGAAAAAAAATAATCTTTTTACTGTTTCAAATTTAAGAAATCTATATATAATGCCAAAGGATTGAAATGTATGAGGTCACATCATTTGCAACTGTTTTATTTAAAATATATTTAAGACTGGTTTAAGAATCGCCACTTAATTTTTAAGAAAAATCAAGAAAACTATTTTTTCAAAAAGATTAAAACAGGAATCAATTGAAAACTATTAAGGAGGTTCGAGGTTCCTATTAATATTCTAGGAAGGTTTTCAAAGCACCTAGAATATCCACTAATGTGGTTATCCGACAATTAATTATTTGGCTAAAATGTTTTAACTTAACTTGATTTGCAAAATTGAACTATTTTATGGTTAGGACCATTTTAATAGAAAAATAATGAAATATTATCTAAGTGAAGTATTTCATAAACTTATTTATTTATTATTTATTTTTAAGTCAAGTAAAAGGCGAATAATTTAGTTAAGTGATACTTCAAAACGGATGTCTTCTGGGGGTTTGAATGTTCGAAACCTTAAGATTAACAACAAATGTTAACAAGTAAATAAACATAATAAAAATGAAGAGGGAAAGAGACTCGGGCCCAAGTTTGGTTTTTCTGTCCGCCTGGACCAACACTTGGGCCTAATTTCGTTTTGGACCAAAAGGCCCAATTCTCACCACCTGTCCTAAATTCTAACAATATAATAAACATATAAGTGGGCTTAGGCCCAAAAGTAATAAAATACAATTTATTTTGGATTAAGAGTGGGCTTTTGGCCCAATCTTTCAATTTCTCGATCTCTTGCTCCTTTCAAATTCGGGACCTGTGCATCGATTTTCAATGGCCGATTGACTCAATAAAGGAATTCGGGCCTTTATGGCTCTCTCGAAAATGCAAGGGAGAAGATAGGAGTTCGTAGTGAACTCGGGCCGATTTCACATGCGACGAAAGAGGAAAGAAAATTAGAATGATTGTAATTGATAATTAAATGAAATGCTAATGAACTATGAATGATAACTAATATCTAATACTACGGGACAAAATAATATTACCGGGCAGAATAAGCAAAATGGTCAATACCAAAACTAGAGTTAATAGCTTAAAATGTCACTCAACTTTAAGAATTTATCTAACAAAGTCATTGGACTTTTTTTTTTTCTTCAATAAAATCACTCAACTTAGATCTTTATATCAATAAAATCACTTTATTAAATTATCATTAAAAAAATTGACATAGCAAAATAAATTACTCCATTTTTTATGCTATGTAAATATAAATTTCACAAATAAATAAAATTAAAGAAAAATCATTCAAAGAAAGTTTATGAATAAACTTAATCGGTGCAATAATATTATAATTTTATTATGTATTTACAATTAAAAATTTATCACAATAGACGTTATTCTAACAATAATTTTTTGTAAGACGTCAAATTTTTATACGCTAGTGACTACAGCAATTTAATATTGCAGTTATTAAGCCAATTATTTGTGAATTGTGAGGACAATTGGAGAAAAACATTCACTATAACACTTTTTAAAATTTTGAATATATAGTAATACCATAATATAATTTAATTAAGTATTTCGCTAATTTGGTCGTTATTATTTTTTTTTATGAGTTTTCGTTAATCTTTTTATTTGTGGGGTTCATATTACATAGCATAAAAACAATTTATTTTGTTGTGTTAATTTTTTTAATAATAATTTTAGTTGAGTGATTTTTTTTTTTTACAAAAGAAAGTTGAATGATTTTACTAGATAAATTCTCTAAGTTGAGTGATCTTTAGAGATGTTAACTCCCAAAATTATATAGACTCCAAAACATGTATCTCGAAGATAGAAAAGTACACTGATCCTAAACAAGTTGGAGTTAAGGCAAGCCAAACAAAGGCAATGCAAAACTACTCTTGAGTGATTTTAAAACATCAATAGAGATAACCAATAAGAATGCAATGCACATCAGGCAATACAGCAAAATTTACAATGCTCGAAACCACAAGAATAAGCTAATGGAATTGTAGATCTAAGAATAACATGCCCATTTACTGTTCAAAACCGAAATAAAACCATACTAAGCCAAGCATGAATTTTAAGCTGAAATTACCTCATTATTGCCATTAACAGTAAACCAAACACTCAGGATTACAAGCAAATGCTAGCAGCCCAACACAATAATTACAAGCAAATGCTAGCAGACCAACTCAATAATTATATAAAACATGTGTATTATTTAAGAATTATAAAATGATAAAATTGATTAAAATAACTTGCAAACATATATATATATATATATATATATATATATATATATATATAT